>JAQQAE010020066.1:0-10781 GCA_029823295.1 Pseudamia nigra | reverse complement strand
GTGTGGGTGCGGACCACCTGGTTCATCCCCACAAACACAGTCACATTATTTGACATGCGTCACATATTTATATTGACACCAGAACTATGTTTATAACAGTAAATCATCATTAAATATCACCATATTAAAATATATATCATGATAAGGATGAGTATGGATTTATCACCCAGCTCAGGGTTCCCACGCATTCTGGAAAACCTGGAAAATGATGGAAAAACATAGAAAATAAGGGGGAAAGTCAAATGTCCTGGAAAAATTTTGTTCTTTTTTTTTTTTTTGTTAAATGTTGGAGTTATATTGTTGATGTGTTATCTTGCTTGATTATTTTGTTACATTTTGGTGTTATTTTGATTATTTTGATCATTTTTCTCATTGTGTTGCTATTATTGTTGATTTTTGTTCACTTTATTATTTTGTTAACTTTTACTCATTTTGTTGATTATTTTGTTACATTTTGGTGTTACTTTATTCCTTTTTAATTTTCTTGATTATTTTTGATCATTTTTCTCATTTTGTTGCTGTTATTGTTGATTTTTTTAACTTTATTATTTTGTTAACTTTTGCTCATTTTGTAGATATTTTTGGTGCATTTTGACATTATTTTGTTCGTTTTTATTAACATGCTTGATTATTTTGATCATTGTTGCTTACTTTGTTTATTTTTTTTGTCAAATGATGGTGTTATTTTATTTGTTTGTGTTGCATATTTTGATACTTTTTCCTCATTTTGTTATTTTTTGTTGATTTTTTTTTCGTTACATTTTGGTGTTATTTTGTTCTTTTTTAACTTTCTTGATTATTTTGATAATTTCTCTCGTGTTGTTATTAGTGTTGATTTTTGTTCACTTGCTTTATTTTTTTGATAACTTTTACTCATTTTGTATATTTTTTTTGGTGCATTTTGACATTATATTGTTCATTTTTGTTAACTTACTTGATTGTTTAGATAATTTTTAGTGACTTTTCAACTTCGGTACTTTTTATTTTCCAAAAGAAGCACCTAGAGCAGGGGCCGTGAAGACGCTGCAGGTTTTCCCTCCAACAAGCAGATTTCACTGATCAGCTCCTCCCTCCTGATGCCGAGCAGTGAAATCACCTGCTTTAGTGACTGGTTGGATTGAAAACCTGCAGGGTCTCGACCTCCACGGCACGACCTAGAGACTAAACTGGCGACGTCCAGGTGCAGAGTGTCACTAGTGTCGGTCTGTGCCTGTGAACATGGTACGTACGTAGGATGTATTATTACACGGTGGAATAACTTATCTATCATATTGTAGTAGCTGAAAATGTCCTTGAACATAATGTTTAACTGTCTTTCTGCCTGACGTGGATTCTGATCTTAAACGTGTGTGTGTGTGTGTGTCTCTGTTCAGTCCCTGGTGGCGTTCCCCAAACTGAAGAGACAAGTGTTGTCCTACGACCCCCTGGTTTCTTCACCCAAAGACTTCACTGACAGCACGCTGTTCTACGTCAACCAGGACTTCTCTCTCATGTACGGTGTGGCGCTTCTGCACACGTCACGTATTTGAACCTATAACCACAATAGGTAAAAGTACACACGTTGTTTACTCTAGTGGCAGAGGAAAGAATGTGTCATTTTAAAGGTAAAGGTACACGGTATTTCTACTGACGTTTTATGCACAAGGCGACTAAAGCACACGTCGTCCGTGTTCTCATTAGTGTCGTTTAATAGACGCCACCTTTTATCCTCCTCAACGCCTCCATCTATGGCAAGAGCAGGGGAGGGGGCATTTTTACGCAGCCATCTCTGGACCCTCTTGTTAATTTTCTTAATTATTTTGTTCCCCTCATGACCTCATGCAGAAAAGGCACAAATGAATGTATTCAAAATTCACCGGAGCACAGAAAGCTGGGTGTTCAGCGAATTTTTAATATGTTCATTCACTCAAAAATGAGCAAAACCTTCAAGTAGACGAGGAAATGAACAAAATAAACTGCAAAACTAAACAAATGAATAAATTTAACAAAACAGTCAAGAAAATGAAAGTAACAAAGAAGAAGGTGAACAAACTAAGTTTAAAAAAAAGAACAAAAATTAGCAAAACAATCGAGAAAATAAAAGAAATAAACAAGAACATGAGCAAAATAAGCTGCAAAATGAAAACAATGAATAAAAAAAAAATCAAGAAAATGAAATTAGCTACAACCTGAACTATAACAAACAAATAAACAACAAAATGAGACCAGAAGATTTACAGTAAATTGAAATCATATTTTTGACTGCATACTACACATGTCATAGCAGTTTTATGTATTTATACTTTAGATGTAAGATGATATGTCTAAAAATGAACATTGAATTTATTTTGAGGTATTTTAGTGAACATGTGTAAACAGTACATGACTTAAACGCCTCAGTAGAAATCATGGTTTTACTGTTTATGTTGAAACGACTCACGTTCTGTGTGTTTCGTGTCTTTTTTTTTTATGGTGACAGTAAAAACTCCAAAGTGCAGAAGCGGGGGAAGATCAACCTGATTGGTCGTCTGCAGCTGACCACTGAGCGAATGAGAGAAGAGGAGAACGAAGGCATCGTCCAGCTCAGGATACTCAGAACTCAGGTACCGTGACAACTAAAAGAAAACTTGTATGAGAGGAGAAAATCTCGATTTACCAGCTGCAAAGCAAAAGTAGATATCGTTTTGTTATTTGTTGATTTTCATTTTGTGGCAGCAAAAACACTCATAACAGAAGGTGATATAGACACTCGACTAAAATGACTTATTTTACATTAAAATGTTTTTTTTTCTAATTTAAACTTGTGTAACTAAAGTAAATTCCACCTGCTTTGTAGAACTTAACAGAACCTCTGTAATGTTTTGCTGAGATGTTTTTGCTTTTTTACACTTGGTTCATTGTTTTCATCGGTAACTAATGTCATTTGTTTCAAAATGTGTAAAGATTTATACTTTTACATTTAAGTTGACTTTGAAGCAGTAAATTCTAAAGAAGTTGGCAGTGACGTGGTTCAAGTGGAACATAAGATTCCATCACTTTTTCCTTAATATATGAGTTATTGTGCATTGATCGCATTAATCGTATTAAAAATTAAATCTAACTAATCATGCAAATGGATTAATCTGGATTAACGTGTTAATTTTGACAGTCCAGCTGAAAATACTAAGTGAAAATTTTTTTGCCATGAGTCATTATGCTCTCAAACTTTTTATTTGGACCCTCTAAAAAGTGATCTGGTCCATCTTCAACTTTTTGCTCCGTTATTAAGATATTATGGCAAATAATCCAACAAATTTTTGACATGTTGCTATGGTAACTTGTCTTGCTGGTGGGGTCAGACAGAGTCGGACCTTCATATCTTCTGTTTATTCAATATGTTGATAGTTTTACCTGAGATACAATCGACTGCAGTCGTGGGTAAGTGTTTACACTAACAACTCTGTCATATGACTTTGTCGCGCACTGATTGGTGAAGTTTTAGCGCGTCCGTAAGCTAGTGGTTGGTTAGTTTTCGCTACCCTCTGTTTGCACCACCGCTGTTTGTCCAAATACGGTTGCGTCCTGTTTTTGGCTCCAAGACGTCGTCCAGGATGACACTAATATATACAATCTATGGCACAGACTCTCCTCAAAAAGTTGAGCCACTCCTGTTAATCTTTTGGTGTTTGTGGTGTGTTCTGTTCTTTTTCTTCTTCTGCCACATGGGCTATACTGCACAACACTGCCCCCACGACTTCCAGTGGTACTGTTGCATTTTCTGTGTTGAGGTATAAGCTCCTCGAAAACGTACCTAAGTTGGTACCTAAGTGCATGCAGAGACCGGACCGTATGCATATGTGAACTTAGCGTAGAGTATAAATGGGCCTTAAGTCAACGGTATGTGTACGTTATTCACTAAATGTCACGCCAGTCGTTATCAGGCCAAGCTGTACATGTGGTAAACGTGCTCGCATCCTCGTGAAACTTGCCGCACACGTTTTTGGACAAAGGTCACTTTTGGGCAGGGTAAAATGGGATGTGGGACGGCCCCTCGTGGCTGGGAGGGGCTCCATCACCAGACAGATTTTAGTTATTATTTATGAATACAGTGACCTAATGAATTTGCAAATTGGGTGGTGGTTGCCATAGTAATCTCTACCCCTACCCTGACTATCCATGTGCAAAGATTGGTTAGTTTGGGTGCAGGGACTTTGGAGAAGGCTCACCGACCGGGAAGACTGATCAGTTCTGAAGGTGTCGCACTTCGACCAACATACGTTGCCAGGTATGTTGGTTGAAACTGTCACATTCTGCACCGTCATTGACTCTGCTGATTCCAAATATGCTGTGACCCCCAAGGAAAAAGGTCAAGGTTCATTATATAGAGTATATATTGCATAACTCTTCATCTTAAAGGCTTCTTGTTGGATAGTTGTGATTTGTTTGACCTGCTTTGACCCGTGTCGTGTGTCTGCTCAGGAGGCCATCATCCAAATCATGAAGATGAGGAAGCGCATCAGCAACGCACAGCTGCAGACGGAGCTGGTGGAGATCCTCAAGAACATGTTCCTCCCCCAGAAGAAGATGATCAAGGAGCAGATCGAGTGGCTCATCGAGCACAAGTACATCAAGAGGGACGAGGCTGACATCAACACCTTCATCTACATGGCCTAAGGGCACCTCGGAAGGAAGGAAGGAAACAAGGAAGCTTTTTGAACTTCCTGCCTGTGATCGGCGCTGTAAGAAGCTACGAGAGCAGGAGGAAAAGGACGACGATATAGAGCCTTTTCCTGGCGAAGTGTTTTTTCTGTGTTCGAGGGTCATTTGAAAGGCCGAGCGCTTTGTCTCTGCTGCCCCCTGCTGTCGATCCGAGCCGAGGGGAAGCGGCATCGTGCGCCGTCTGCCGGCAGATTAGACAAAAAAAATAGTGACCTGAATGAATTCAATACTTCCTGCCTTACTTTAACCAGGATGGACCGCAGAAGAAGAAGAAGAAGATGAGGAGGAGGAGGGAAGGGGACGACAGTGATCCTTCACTTTCACGTTACGCCATAGCGACTTTGCATCATGTTCGTTTGTCTTTTTCCAGACCTGGAAACGCAAAAAAAAGCCGTGAGTGAAAGCTGGGAGGAGACGGAGAGACGATTTCAAACTACCGAGGAGTATTTTTGCCAAATCTTGTGTGTGTGTGTGAGTGTGATTGTACGTGTGCATGGTGTGTATCTGGTCTTTTAGGTGTGTGTATGTGTGCACTTTGAACAGCATGCTGCTCTCTTTTATTTTGTTTTTCTGTCATTTATTTTTGTTCCGTGGAGGATCCATCAGCTGCTTTGTGTTGGCATCTGGAAACTCAGACCAGCTTCAGTCATTAGGACGAATTGAATGACGTGAATATTTCCATGTTCTGGGGAACACGCACCCGGGAACGATCATATTTCATACGTGGGAAACACTAGGGGAGATGAAACACTAGCTGAGTGAATCTGCCAGGGACAAAAATGAGACCAGGACAGTTTGTTTTAATTTTAGAAATGCCCCTTTAATCCACTGACGCCACAAACGCTGATCCAGTACAGGGGAGGAGTAAAGTCAAGTCTCATTTCGCTTTTCGTTTTGTTGTTTTTACTCGGTTACATGGTTATTTCTGAGCCTTTTTGCTCACATACATCAGGCAAATACAGGAAATGTGTGACTTTCATGGTTTTTACCAGAGCTGATATGTCAATACTGATGATAAATACATGGCAGAATATCTTAAATAGTTGTCATGTATTTCTGGTGAACTCCAGGTCATTATAACCACGCACAGGCTTATTACACACTTCTTTTTTTTTTTTTTTTGGTTATTTTGTTCATTTTTCTTCTCCACATCACCAGAACACAGAACATGAAGTGTTCACTGCTCAAAACAGTTTGATTTTATGACTATTTTGATTGTTTATTGCTTAATTTAGTTACTTTCTTTAATTTATCTTCACCTATGTTCTTTTTTTAGCAGATTTATCTCGTTTTGCCTATTTTTCTCCACTATTTTGTTAAATGTTCTGTTCCCTACATAAACTTCACGAGCTGATGCATTAACAATTCACCAGGGATTAAAAAAAAAAAAGTTAGCCTTGTAACCGATAAAACAATAAACAGGCAGCTCCCCTCGATTTAATATTCTATTAATTTAAGAAATCAGCAATCTGACAGCGGGTCCCGTGTGAAAATGAAGTCAGTGCTTCCTGGAATCTGTTACAGCGTTGAATCCAGACCCGAGCTGCACCCACACATTTCCTGCTTGGTCACAAACCATCAATCGCGTTAATTCTAAATGTGAAGCGACGTTAAAATGTCCAGATCTGAGCCATATCCTCCTGAAAAGGTTTACACTAATGTGTGGACGTGATCAAGACGTGCACTTTTATGTTCTGTTTTCAGTTTAACGCAGATGGAGCTGGGTGATCCGGTCCGACGGGTTCTCATACGGTCTGTCGTCACGACGAATGTCAAAGCATCCGGTTAAAAGCTGACGTTTGAGCCCGACTCAGCAGTTTATTAGTAGAAGATGCAACAAGACAGAATGTGAACCATCTCAAAAGACAAAAACGGCAAAATGTTACCTGAATGGAAAAGGCATGGAAAGATGTAAGTGACGTAAAGGACAAACTGCATAAAAGGTGCAAAAAGACAAAAATGGCACAAAACACAAAAAGATACAACAACACAAAACTGTCTCAGGTGGTGCAAAACAAATTGTAAAAGATGCCGAGCAGGTGAAATGACACAAAACTACATAGAAGGTGCAAAAAGATGAAAACGATGTAAACGACAAAAAGAGCGCTGAACATGAGTGCAGCTTAATGTCAAGTAAAATTCCTTGTATGTGTAAAAGCATGCTTGGCAATAAAGTTAATTCTGATTCTGAAAGCATAAAATATGCAAAAAGAGGAAAATGACATGAATAACGAAAAGACAAAAGTAATAAGATGCAAGAACACAAAAAATAATATAGGACATGCAAAATGACAAATATTATAAAAGACGCAAATTAAAAAAATAATGTAATGACAAACTAAAATAATGTGAAAAAAACAAAAGATGAAAATATAAAATGCAAAGTGACAAAAATAATGGAAAAGATGCAAAAAGGTGAAGAAAATGTAAAAGACAGAAAAATGTAATGATAAAATTTGTGTAAAAGATGAAGTGTAAACGGCGCAAAAAGCCAAAATGTCAACAGTGCAAAAAGAAGAAACCGGCATAAAAGCTGCAAAACAACAAATGTGATGAAAATGACGTAAAGGACAAACATCCCAGACGATGCAAAGGACGACAGTAGCTTAATAGATGCAAAAAGGCAATGCAATGTAAAAAGATTTAAAAAATATATCTTCAACAGAAAATGACATAAAACATGCACAAAACAAAATGATGTAATGATGCAAACGATGTAAAAAACTAAAGTAACAATGATGCAAAAGATGAGATCACTGTAGAGGAGTCGAAAAGATGACATTAAAAGTGCAAAAACGCCTAAAATGATGTGAAAGATCAAAACGATGTGACCCATGGGGGTAAAACATAAACAACCATGGCAACCACATCATAGCCACCCGTATCCATGGCAACAATGGGTGTGTCTGCTAGTCACATTAGAAAATATTAAACCAATAACTCCATGTATCACCCAGCTCCGTCTTAGAGACTTTTTCTGACGTTCCTGTGTTTTAAGCCATGTTATTACAGTGTGTTCTAAACTGTCCAATCAGAACGCAGTATTTTCTGGTACAACACCTTTTTATTTGTATTTCTGCTGCCGGTCACAGAGTTTAAAGCAGACGGACATGAGCCGAAAGCTGAATGTTGTGAACCTTCACCACGACATGATCCACCCTCGTGGTTTTCATTGGACGAGAGACGTCGACTACTTTAAACCTGCTGCATTGTCTTTTTTTTTTGGTTCAAATCAGTTTTAAAAAGGTAAATAATTTATTTCTGGGGAAAATAAAAAAAACCTGTAAAAGCCACAGATGTGCGTTTTCATTCAGAGTTACTGCAGTGCAGGTGCTGCGGTTTCTCCCGTCATAAATCTCACATTTCTGAAACTGTTTTAGGTTGAAGTTAGTGTAATAACGGTCTCGTCAGGTCATGGGGGGTAACTGGATGGTCTGCGGGGCCTTTAGGGGCTTTTGACCCCGTGGCTTGGCAGAGGTCTGCGCTCGCCGAGTGCTTCCTAGTTTATTGTTGAATTTTGTTTTTACTTGTTACTTTGTTCTTTTTGTTAATTATCTTGATTCTTTTGTTCATCTCAGTTTGTTTTGTGCTGTTTTTTTGTTCATTTTTGCCTCGTTTTGAATATTTTCTTAATTTTTGTCTGTTTTGTTCATTTTTAAAAATATTTTGGTCATTTTTGTCTACAACATTTGTCCTCATTTAATATTCGTTTTTGGTTTCGGTAACCATTATTCATTTTGTTTGCCGTTCATTTTTGCCATGTTTAGAATACAGTATTTTCTTAATTGCGTTTAATAATTTGCAGTTTATTTTTTTTTATTTAAATTGTCTTCATTGGACGGTTTCTTTCATTTTGTGATAAAATTTTTCATATATTTTTTAAATGATTTTATTCAGTTTTTAAATTTTATGCATCTTTGCTTTCTGCATTTTTTTGTTCATTTTTACCTCAATATTTTAAAATTTTTGTTCATTTTGTTGTCATTTTCATATTTTTTTGTGATCTGAATTTAAACGCAATGATGGAACTAGGTGGATGTTTTGTTCAGAATATATTCAGATGACAGTGAGTATCTTATTTAAAAAAAAAACATTTTCCTGGTTTTAATTTGATGCACAAAGAAGACAAATGTGCTGGAGTAAAAACTTTATTAACAAAACAGAAGGCGGCAGAACACAGTCGAAACACAGGAGCAAAAACTACATCAGCTTCAGTCAAACGCGAAAACAGCCACAACATCCATCATGATTACAGTTAAATAGTAAAATAGCACAGCCACTCGGATATACGGCTCAATATTAGACTATAGATTATGTGTATATATATATATATTAACTCTATATTATAGAACCTCTGCAACATTAACAGCATCTACAGAAGAGGACCGCGCAGTCATGCTTATTCCTCTGCACCGCAGCGCCATCTAGCGTCCTCAGGTACGCCTACGTTTAGTTACAGTAGTACAATCAAATACAGCAGCCGCCGAGGAAGAGGAGGAGGAAGAACAGTTAGTACCAGTTAGAGCAGAGCGTCCAGACTTTTTCAGGTCAAGACGGTAAATGTATTATTGCGTGGGATCCAACAGGAAAAAAAAAAAAAAAAAAAAAAAACTGACTAGATGCCTTCATTTTTATTATGCACATCATAGCGTTCCTGTATTTTCAGATGCATTTGTTGAGTTTACATTTTCTTTCTCCGGGTGCTGCTTTTTGGGGGGTAATACACGTAAACGGGGGTCTGCAACCCGTGGCTCTTCAACGCCTCCCCAGTGATGGAAGTAAGACATTAATAAATCAAAGTGAGGAAAATAAGCAACAAAGAGGAGAGAAAAAAAAAACGAAAATTAAGGAAAAACTGATGCAGATAATCTACAAAATGAAGGAAAAAAAAAGGGCAAAATTATGACAGATTAGAAGAATACAAGACTAAAATGAGTAATCAAAAAAAAATGAGTGAAATGGTACATCGACTGAATGAAAATGGATAATTAAAAAAAAAAAAAAAAATATTCATGAACATGAGCCATATAGTAAATGAATATAACCAAGAAAATGTTCAGGGATTAAACCAAACCCTACAAAAATGAAAGAAATAATTTTTAAAAATTAAACAAAAAAAATTTTTTGAGCCAAATAATTACTAGTAATTTAGGACAAACGAACAAATGAATCAGTAAATTGTGCAAAAACAAGCAAACAGTTGAGGAAATGAACAAAAAAAGAAAATAAGCAGGTGTTAACATGTTTATGTGGTTCAGAAACAATTTGAATATTTTTGCCGCTAGACGTTTTTTTCCTTACTGTACCAACATGTAGAGCGTAAAGGTCGCGACCCCTGACACAGACCATCAAAATAAAACATTCATGGTCCGTTTCACTCAGCCCCAGTGTTTTCTAAGACGTTTTCATGCTTTTCGTACCGTTAAATATTTCGCCGTAGACTCGGTCGGTGCCGGTTTGATTCTAATCCGTGTAAACATATGCACTGGTTTAAAGACGGAGTTAAATGTACAATCACACGGTCCTTTAAACGAGGTGCAGGTCCTGTTAAAAGGGCCAATTCAGAGAAATACAGTGTAGGCACAGTTAGAACTAACGCTGAAACGACACATCCACTGCCCCCCCCCCGACCCCCGTTCCACCTACAAGAACCCAGAGCTGCTTTAAGGACTGGTTCCGGGTTTTTGGTTCATATCGTGAAGAGTCATGAGACTTTGACTCACTTTTGTCTCTTCTAAAAGCATCTCAAACCTCTTTACGCTGGTAACCTTTAAGGATTAGGACCCGACCCGTTTTCAGCTGGGCTCGTCTGAACATCTCAGATCAGCCACAGGTTCTGAGTCAGCCCTTGAAGTGCCCCTTGGTCGAAGGGGGGTGGGGGGGTGAGTGTGGTGAACACCTGCAGCATTCAGTCAGGTTCACCGCTTCATCTGGGGACAAAGGTCGACCTTCTACGTCGTACATTCTAATAAAAACAGCAGGATGACAGTAACTCATCGGTGTGACATCAGAGGGCGTCAGGTTCATGTCCAGTAGGCACGGTGGAGGAGGTGCTGCCCCCTGGTGATCTGAAGTAGGGCAAAAACAGTGAAGAGCTGGCGCCA
>JAQQAE010020065.1:0-10781 GCA_029823295.1 Pseudamia nigra | reverse complement strand
TTTCTTGAGGCTACACAGCTGTTCAGTCCCAATCCCTTGAGTTCCCTTCACATTGTGCATGTGGAAATGCTCTTACTCTATTTGCTTAGTTAAATCCAGGTGGCAACTTTTTTTTGGCCAGGCGGTGAATATCAGAAGCACATTATCCATGTGCGAACAATGTGTAAAACATGACAGACTGATCCAGATTCATGTTTTCACCTGTCACATTGAATCACATCTCAGTTCCTCTAATTCCTTGGAACCAGATGTGATATTACACTTGTTCTGGTACCATTTAGGACCACGGACTTCATAATGTAGAATGCTTGATAACGAAGTCAAGAGCTGGCCAAATTAATAATAATACACCTCTCTTGTCTAACGTTCTACTGTGCTGAGTCTGTACTAAGATGGCTCCAGCAGACTAGGGTGTATGACCAGCATATCTCAAATATTACAGCATCAAACTTTATGAAGCCTGGTTGCTATGTTGTCTCAGTGAATATCTACGGGTGACTGAATCTCTGTGTATCCATCTGAAGACTTAATAGCAATCAAGCGGTGAGTATTTTCTTTGAGTTTGCGTCCCTCTTGGACAAACTTCAGTTCACTCAGTTTTGTGAACTTACAGTCATCCCTGGTTCTCCCATCCCCATTGGTCCCGGTTGACCTGGTCGTCCTTGGTTTCCCTTTTCACCCTAAAAGCAGAGGATGCATTTAAACTGATGAGGACACCAGATGCAGAAGCGCTTAAGATCATGCTCTTTCTTTAATTAAATACGAATCCAAACTTATTTTTACCTTAGGACCAGGGAATCCAATCCCATTGTCCCCTGGGGGTCCAGGTGCACCCCTTGGTCCTCGCTCACCCTTTTGAGGGATGGAAAGAAAAAGATGTTAAAGCATACTAACATATTTAACTTCAGAATGTAATACTTTCCTGGATTAATTTCGATTTGCATCATTCTCTTACTTTAGATCCGGATGAGCCTTCTGGACCCTGGTCTCCAGGTGCTCCCTTTGCTCCCTATGAGAATTTAAGAAAGAGAAATATATTTACATTGGGGATGTGTAGGTTTAAAGTGGAAAAAGCAAGAAACATTTGTTTTTCCCTGTCACTAACATTCTTGAGACATCATAATGCAGCAACAGGTCATGTCACTGTATCACAGCAGATACCTGCCAGCCCCACACAGGTACAGTAGTACAAGGACTCCTCACTGGTTCCCTTTGTGATGAACTGAAGGTTATTGCACATGCTGAGGAATCAAATGGTTGTGTCAGTTTCATATTTAGTCTCATACTCTATTTAAAGGTAAAGTAATTTTCCTCTTGCTGTTTGCAAGTGGCAGCTTCAATCGTGGCGCCTCCTCTGTTCACAGACTGAGCAAAGAAATCATTACAACACATTATGGGAAATGTTCACAAAACCGAGAGGTAAAAGCTGTGAAATAGACAAATAGTGATTTTTCTGCTGCAAAATTTAAATTTATTTTATTTGGAAAGGACAATGCATATCAATGAACATTACATGGAACATGAAATGTAAACACACTGGAAATGAACACAATCTAGAAAATGAACAAAATAATCAAGAAAATGAACAAAATAATCAACCAAGTTAGGAAATATGAAGAACGCATCGAGAAAATAACTTTGTAGGGCACAACTCTCTTGCTGCCTCGATCAGAATGTGGTTTGTTTTAGTTAATTGGGGTCCAAACTATTGCCAAGGAATGTGAATCCTTTAAGCTTTTGGGAAGTGTTAGCTTTAAAAGCATTGAGGAACAGTAACATTTAATTATTAATGGATGGGTGTGTTCAACACTTAGAAGGAAATGTTTCTGCGCTGAAACGTTTCAAGTGTGTGAGTTGGGACTGCCCTCTTCTCGATATGTAAGGAATGTTGTTTGGATTGTATCAGTCCCTACCCACACTACTCCAGATACACATATTCAATGCACTGGCATCATAAATTATTCATTAAGAGACAAAACATGTACAGTGGTTTTTTACATCTCCTGCCTCTTTCTTTTTACCAATCCTAGCAAAACTAACAGGAGATGGTAGAAAAGCCACCAGTGCTGGGTCAGCCCTGGATTGTGACTGGGTAATATAGTTTAAAACCATATATGCAATAAAATTTGAAATCTATTAACATATTAAACACCAAGATTCCTTGGACCAATGTAAATTTGAATACTGAATGAATGCATTAAATTAGTATCATAGATATTGTTTGCACAGTAAGAATTCAATGCACCAAGCCATTTGCCACTAGTGTTGCTAAATAAAAAGTTTGATATGGACGTTGACATTTTGGTGCTCGTGACGTCATCAAAGCTGACGCTGCCAACGCCAGGGTGAACGTACAGGTTCATCTCTGGATCTACCGACTCAGATGAGCTAAAAGCCACCAGCAGCAGACTGCATTAATTCTGCGTGGACGAAAAGCTGTGAATCTCAGACTGGCAGGACATGGTGGTGTACTGCATAAACATACAGTGGAATACTTGGGAGTGCTTCTGATTAATATGACAGCTTTTTGAATTATGGCACTTTTCATGGGAACTGGAGATCAGTCAGTATGATGTGATGCATAGCTGTGCTCTGATGGTTGATGCTGCTGTTCTACCATTACTGAAGGGGGCACCAAGCATAAGGAAAGAGGGAATGGATAATATGTGCCCAAATCCTAATCCTCTGGGACAACCTCTGGTCAAAGACTACAACCAAACACTGCAAGCTTGGATTCCCAGCTTTAGAAAAGCTACATTAGGATGGGGATAAGACCTAATCCACAGCTCACATTCCACAAGTGCAGAGCATGAGATGGACTCAGAGTGTGTGGCTTTCGATGCGACAATGATTGTTTCAGCACGGATGTGGGGGGACTCAGGAATCTTTCAATTTGACCACCACACACTCATTCAGGTGAATACTCATTCACACAGAGCTATTATCAGTTTCTTAAATTAAGTATTTTCAGTTTAGAAGTTATATCATTTGAGTAGCTGTGTGTAAAGTATGGAGCTGGAGTCAGGATAAGGTTAGTATTAAGAATGGAAGCAGGTTGACAAGCACACATGACAGATAGGACAGTGAGAGTGCTATTCTCATTTTGTTTTTCCCTCTAAAATAGTCCTTTTTCACATTATTTTTCCTGTAAAATGTTCAGTAATTCGTTTAATGTTCCACTCAGCTGATTTGCTTAATTTGATATGATTAACAGCATTTTAAACTTGCATGAATTGATAAGATTTGCAAGTTCACAGGTTCAATATGGAGAGTCGGAGGGAGGGGGTCAAACTGTAACTCAGGGGTCCTAAGGTTAGCTTATCAGTGCTAGACACATGATGCGCAGCTTAAGGCTTAAGAGGAAACTCTACACTAAAATCAACCGTCAGACAAGAGTCAAATCACTGTACAATAATAATTTTTCCAACCTCACCGCTCTGAGCCCCACATAAAATAATATACTCCAACACAAAGTTCACTTAAATTTAACAAATGTACATGTTGAATCTTTCAAATCAAAAAGTACAAAGTTACTATTTCAGCAGAATTATCAATTCATATTATTGATTGGCAGTGCTATCGAAGCTTTTCACTTAAGCATTTACTCAAAAATCACATACTGACAGATTTCAAAAACATGTTAAATAAAAAAAAAACTCACTCCCTGCATCTTAGTTGGAAAACATCTGTGTATGATGTAGTAGTAAACTTTTATTTCTACCCTTCTTACCTAAACACTTACTCTGTTAGCCTCATTAACAGCACTGTTAATCTTATTTATAGCCTATAGCCTCACATAGGCACTCTTTGTGCCACAGAACTGTTGTTCACACACCTCACCTATGACTGTCTCCACTTTGACGTCTTGATACGATCCTTGCCTGATAGATATACAACTGCCCTATTCTGACAGCATTAAGGGTTACTTTCTTAATAACTGGTGTTGAACAGATGTCCTCAAACCCTGACATTCATCTCTACTTTAGCGGCTAAAAACACTTCTTTTTAAAACTGCATTTGGATGACTTACTCTATTATGATTTTGTTGTGATTTTATGTTTCTTATTGTGTTTTATTGTTGTTGTTTTTGTGTTAGCATTTGGTTGTAAAGCACTTTGTGGTTTTTAATCTTGAAAGGTGCTATATAAATAAAACTTTACTTACTTACTTACTACTCAACTCCCACTCTAATACCTTTTGTTGTTGTTGTTCCTGACTCTTGTTACTCTTGTTCTAAGACCTCTTCTTTGCAGACTGCATTGCTCTCTGTCTCTGTACTGACCTTGCCAGAAGAAAACATGAAGGCAGCTGCCATCTTGTCTTTTAAGACTCTTCACCAAGGTGTAAATTTACCACGACGATGTGGAACAGGAAATCTAACAGCTATGTTAATGCAACCAAACTGAAGATCAAATATCATCATCAAATGATGATATTATAGAATATCAGAGATAAAACGATAGAAGACACAGTATTCACCTGCTCTCCTTTGGGGCCTATGGAACCAGAAGGTCCACTTCCTCCCTGAGCAAAGACAACAATACATCAAAATATTTATTTAGACCATTACTTGGTCCTGACAGATAAATAGTCGGTTTTCATAAAACAAACAAAAAAATACCCAAGCCTCACCTGTTCTCCTTTTTTACCAGGGGCACCACATTCACCACGTTCTCCCTAGAAAACACAAGTCCCAGAAATACGCAGACCCTTTAATTCAGGCGCTGCTTCAAATCAAACTGTCTGACAGTGAAGAGCTGCAGGCTTTCTTTGTTGCTGTGAAACTATGACAACTGGGCAAATCTAAAAAAACAAACACTTAACATATACATACCTTCTCCCCTTTGCTGCCAGGTCGACCCTAAGGAAATGAAATTGTACCAAATGTTAAATGTTAAATTCATGTTCTCAACAAACCATTATGGTCATATGAAGGCTTTCAAGACAGGAATGAAATCAACAAAGGTTACAACAATTACAGCAGACATAAAAACTAGGAAGTACAAATCATTGCCTGTTTTTAAGGGTTAACTGATCATCATGTCTGATTTCCAAACCTCATAACCATTGAGTTTGTGCTTTCATAACAGCCTAAAATAGATAACACAAAAGGCTCTGTTTTCTATAAGCATTTGTGGCTTAAAGCAATAGAAGTGGAGTGACATGTCAATGCTAGTTTAGCACAAGTTGTGGGTACAGTGGAAACATTTAGCGTCACTCTGGCTTGAGTGAGAATAACTTGATAAGAACCCTATTTAATGTACAGTAAAACCTGGTCATGTATTAGCTGCTGCCGATGTATTTCACATGGTACACTAGTGTGGCCTCTTTATGGCCACTCTGAATGGACACATAAGATTTATGTCAATCTCCACCTGTCGCTGCTAGAAATTAGGAAAACAATATTTCATTAAAATGTTGAAACTGGATCATGAAACAAACCAGAAAAGACTTTAGAATGTATTTTTAATTAAACAACAGTACGGTTCACATATTTAACGAATAATCCAATGGGTCTGCTCTCTTTCAGGATTACTATACCCCCATCCACAGGGCATGGTTTGAGAAGTATGAAAATGAAATGAAGCCTGTACTATGATCTGTGTCAGTGTTAGACATCACTCTCCTCTCCGTCATCAAAACACCAAATGGTGGAATAACTTTTGGAAGAATAATATCCACCTCTCCAGTAGAGTTCACAGACTGTAAAATCACTCAAAGGTGGAAGGAAGGCTCCTTACTTGTGTTTTAAATGTCGATTTTTCTGTCACTTACCAAGTCTACTATTTCCAACTGAACTGTAACGTTTCCTATCACAAGCAAACCAATGTGATCATATGTAAGTGGAAGTGTAACCAGCAGTCCGTGTGGCTCTGTGAATCTCTCACTTTATGACAAAGTCACAGTGATGTGACAGTTTGAGCCCTGTAATTGCTGGGCTCATGAAAATATGAAGCAACAGAAAATGGCCTGAGATCACAAACTTCTTACCTCAAGGCCTTCCATTCCTGGACGTCCATTAATACCAGGTTCCCCCTATAGTGACCAAGCCCAGACAAAACAGCACATCAAAATAAGCTTTATGGATTCTTTCTGTTCGTAACAGTGGATTATGGAGACAATAGAGACTTACACGAGATCCCTTCGGACCTGGGGCGCCATCAGATCCGGGCTCGCCTGGTTTTCCCTACATGAAAGTAAAGGGGGAGATTTTGCAGAATGAGAATATTTGGGCCCCTTTTTCATTTTGACTGTGTGTTTATAAGCAAAAGTAGGGTAAGGTCATTCTCAGAGTGACCTGTCTGTAACCCCTGTCCAACACAAAGGTCCACACTGGTGCAGCTGGTTCTCAGATAACTGCAGCCTGTGTGTTTGCTCAAGTTTAATCTTCCATCCTTGACCTTTGCTTCTCTCTAAGGGTCTCTGTTCAGCAGTGCTGCCAGTGAAAACAGCTCTTTTCAGCTAACCCTCTCAACACCTGCTACACTTGCATTGTGGGAAAATTTCCTGCTCTTTCACATCGTTCGGTGTAGCACTCTGGATGCTGTCCAGGCACACCTGCTCGTCTGCATGTAGGAGAATTGCTGGATATCCAGGGAAAACAAACCATTGTGTGAGGTTTACTGCAGACATACGCACAGCTGAATGACAAAATGCGAATGAAGCCATTTAACATTTTGTAGTAAAAATTTTATTTTTTTTTGTCCTGTTAATCCAGTAGGGAAATTCATTTATGGCTGCCATTTTGATGGCACCCCTATACACAACCTAATATAATTTTTGTCTTTGGCATCATTACCTAAGATTCTGTAGGATTTCATTTCACAACAGTACAGGAGATCATCACATTTTACTCTGCTGTTATGGAAATGGATCATTTAATGGTTCAATTAATTTTAGGACAGGGCCTAAAAACTCTGCATAAGGCAAATATGACACACATGGCCACTGACATTGTATTAACTTGTCTAAAAGCTAAATTGTGTCATAAATGTATTTGCACATTTGTTTTCTAATCATGGCTGACATTTGACTGATCCTGTCTTTTTAGCCTACATCTATATAAGGTGTGTCTGCTCACAAATCCCCATTTAAAATAATATAATTGATAATACCTCATGCATTATTTTACAAAGAAGATTCAAAGATGAACTGAAAGAATTTTGAGGACCAAAGGTAAAAACTTGAGGGGATTTCGCCAAATCTGGTCAAGGTTCTCGTGGTCTGAGATTACACAGTTTTGGCCCCAGATTATAATGACAATATCCTACTAAACTGCAAGTTGTTGTTAAATTACAGTCAGGTAATGTTACGGGCACTGGCTGACTGAATGCCTGAATTCCATAAATGGTACATACAACAGATACTGTTCTTTTTGTCAGTAGATAGTAAATACAATACAATACAATTAACAATAAATTTACACTGTAAGAAATTTTTATCAAAATAAGGTCATAACCTTCACTGATTCAATCAATCAATCAATCAATCTTTATTTGTATAGCGCCAATCATAATCGCCGATTATCTCTAGGCGCTTCACAATTCAAGGCTGATGATTGTTAAGACATAATACCTTGTTGGGTCTTATTTTAAAAACTCTAAATGTCAATATATTCATACAGATAATGTGGTGTTATTCAGATGGACAGAATACTTACTGGGCTTCCATGATGACCCCTCTCACCTCTCTCACACAGACAGGTCTTTGGTTGTGGGCACTAAAATATGAAATATAAATATCAAGGTGTGGCAAAAAACACACACCTCCTTTGATGTACAATTTCATTCAGGTTAATTTCAGTAGCATGAAGAATTTAACTTCATCTAGATTTTATCTTCAATTCCTTTTATACACTTGTGAGAGCTGTGTCAAATCCAAAAAGCAAACAAAACAGATGCATATCAACAAAAAGCACAGAACAATCATGATCAAAAATCCACCAGAATGGTACAAATCTTTTACAACTTACCCCAGTTTTGACAACTGAATTCTGAAAGAAAGAGAGAGAAATGAAGTGTCTCCCCAAAACACACGTTTTGCTTTAGACTAAACACCCTGTTGATCTTAGAACTGCATAATGCTACATTTATAGTGTTGCAAATCACTTGTAACTGAACTGACACTGACCATTTCACCAAGGAGTTTGTTGTCCAGCTGGCTGTCGATGAGACTGAGGACATGTTGTTGCGGGGGGGCACTGGCTATGGATCGCAGCTTTGTGCCCATGGGACCGTCCTTGGGCAGGCCTGACAACCTGATCGTGAACACTCTGATGTTGTGCTGTTTGGCCTCAGCGGCGGCTGTCACTGCACTAGGGCTGCGTGGATGATCTGTCCCGTCAATCATCAGCAGCACCACCCTTAGGCTGCTGGACGATGTCTCACGGATGAAAACCTTGGTGGCATTGGTGATGGCGTAGGCGGAGTAGGTGCCGTGCCCAATGAATTTCATGGAAGCCACACGGCTGTGAAAGACATCAAGGTCCTGCCAGTCTCTAAAGTTGTGCTCCACAGACACTGTGCTGCTGTACTGCATGGCAGCCAGGCGGACCCGCATACGCCAACCAGGAGAATGCAGCTGCATGAGCTTGGTGCTGAAGCGTAGAATGAAGTCCTTCTGCCGCTCAAACCACAGAAATTTAGCTTTCTCTGAGCTGTGCATGATGAACATAACCTCTACAGGGCAGACCAGGACTGCAGAGGGAGTACAGCAGGTTAAAGTCTAAATAATTTCACTGAACATATTCATGTTTGTGCCTATCCCCTGACCTATATCTTTACTATGGATTAAAGCTTCAGCAGGCAGTGTTTTTTGGTGTCACTAGGCAAAAATTTCAGAATAGATATCTTCTCAACATATCGTCATTCAGAGCATGACAGAACATCAGACATCATTTTGGCTTTTTTCAGACTTTGACAAATGATTTTGGTCAAGCACAGAATTTTTTCGTTCTCTAAATGTTTTTGGGACTCCCAGAACTTTAATCTGAACATTGTATGTACAGAGTATCATAAAATAATAAATCAACAACATAACTGGTTCTATATATTGACTTTTCTATCATAGCATGAATTTCTCATCTTTAAAAAAAAGTAACTGGATACAGAATGTTTTTTAATGATTAAAATCATTAATAATTTCTGTGGTCCACAGCAAGACACTCTACACACTTCTATACAGAATGTGTTAAAACAAACACTTACTTTTTGCTTCATTAACAAGGACTCGGTTATCATCTCTTTGCCCTTTCCTCCTTTTTTGCTGACATGTAATTAAATCCGATATGGCCAAAATAATGATTGAGATCTGCAGTAACCACCGCATGGTCACTGTAGTTCAGCCCAGCTTCTCAGCCTAAGAAAATATTTAACAGAAAAAGAAATAGAGCATGTTTTAGTAGTTCATCAATCTAACAGTGTCCATCTTTTCATACCTGCCTGGTAACCTCGTGATCAGTGAGAGCTGCTATGGTTTTCATCAACACCAGAGGGAGACAGGACTGCAGTCCCTGCTCTGAGATGCAAGAATTGTATCAGTTCAGCATCCTTCACAATAAGGGAAATATACTGTCACTGTTGGTATTTACAGTCATCACTATCAAATACTGCCACAATTACTCAAATCAGGATTTATTTCAGACTAATAAGGCAATTACATATATATTAAACATTGTCCTTCATTAGGTATAGTATTAGGGTTCCAACTAAGGTTACTTTTCTTAATCTCATGACTATTTTCAGTAACAGTCCAACAGCTAAACATGTTTCAAACTGTCATCTATGAGAAGATATTTTTGCTGCTGGTTCTCTGTACTGTACAAACATCATATCATAACTGCTACTATACAGTCAGACATACAGTGGATATAAAAAGTCTACACACCACTGTTCAAATGCCAGGTTTTTGTCATGTAAAAAATTGACACCAAGATAAAAAATTTCAGAAGTTTTTCCACCTTTAATGTGACCTATAACCTCTACAACGCAATTGAAAAACAAAGTGAAATCTTTCAGGGAGGTGAAGTAAAAATAAACAACTGAAATAATGACGTTGCACAAGTGTGCACATCCTCTTATAACTGGGGATGTGGCTATGTCCGGATTTAACCAGTTACATTCAAACTCATGTTAAATTGGAGGCAGCTCACACGTGTCACCATTTAATGTTAAGTATATGCTGTTCAAGACCTTCTGTACCTCAATGTGCTGTATTGCTCGCCTCTCTGGTTTAATAGCAATGTTGCTGTTAGGAACAAGATCCGCATTGCATATAATAATTCCCTAAGAAGGTTGTTAGCTATACCTCGCAAGTCGAGGGCAAGCAAGATGTTTGTGTCCTTGAATATTCCATCTTTTGGTGAGTTGATACGTAAGAACGTTTACAGTTTTATGAGAAGGCTGCTGGCATGTAATAACCATCTTATATCAGCAATTGTTAACTCGTCACTCACACTTTACTGCAGCATTTGTAAGTGGTGGCATTCTATTTTATACTGAGTTCAATATTGTATATTATTGCTGTTACATGAGCACCGTGTGATTGCTGAATTGTGTACACTTTTTCTACATGTTTCATACACTTTTTTCACATGTTTTGTATATTCTATGAACCTTGAGTTTGAAATAAACATTTTGAATTTGGATTTTTTAAAGTGCCTTTGATTAACCCCAAATAAAGTTCAGCTGTTGTAGTAGGCTTTTTCTGACATTTTTGTAGCCACATCTTCCAGCACAAGCCATGGTCTGCAGAGAGCTTCCAAAGCATCAAAGGGATCTCAT
>JAQQAE010020063.1:0-10782 GCA_029823295.1 Pseudamia nigra | reverse complement strand
GGAAAAGCTGCCTCATGGTTTATGGGGATGAGGAAAAGCTTCACGTCACTTCTGAAATGAATGTATTCACCATTCAACAGGATGATCTAAAACATCCCTCTAATGTTCAAACTGACACTCTTGGGCACAGCCCTGTTAGACCCAGGACTACTGAATGTTTACCTCCTCTTTTTCCAATTTTGACTCTACATTGTATTTTTAATGCAACAAAGACTAGAAGGTCAAGTTTACAAATAAATCCAAACATTAGCATGAGTTCAACCCCAAAATGCTGCCTCTGATGAAGATGGAGCAGTGCTGGAAAAGATATGGACACTTTCCCACCCCAACTAAATGAAGCATGACACACTAGCTGGAAAAATGTCCTCGCGCTTCTCTGCGCTTCCTAGCATCCGTTTTATTAACGTGAAGCATTGTCACAGCCTGGCACCAAAACGCCTCTCTGATCCAAAACTCCCCCAGAGAGAGGAAATGAGGGACAGTCAGACACAGAGGAAAGAAAAAAGAAACAGAGAACAAAGTGAGAGTTAAAGTCGAGAGAAAGAAGCTAAGAACAAAGGGAGAAAACAGAGCAACAGCAGGGAGGGGATGCCAGGCGATATACTGTATAAGGAAAAAGAAACCTGATAAAACGAAGAAATGTTTTCCTCCAAAGAAAGTTTCAATTCATCCAAATTGGCAGTTTCCTTTTTCTCTGAGCCTGTCACAGGTAGCAGGATACCGCAGAGCCTCAGCAGTAAAGCTGAGATGTATGCAGCATTTACAAATGCAATTCACTTACAAAGGGAGTGGAGCAAAGAGGAGGCAGGAAGACGCAAATTAAAAGGAATCAGAGAGGAAGCCGGAGCAGGAAATAGCATGAAAGGTATGTTTTCAGATGGTGTAGCTGAGCTGAACACAGTGGTTAAATGGAAAGGAATGGCAGCAGTTAAAGCCCTCCAGGTTTTGACCAAAAACTCTTCTACTGACTATTAAATTTCCTCTGCAGCTCAGCCTGTTGTCTCCAGCTTGTATCTGCGACAATAACAGTGACACTGACACAGATCCTCTAACCTGAAACATGGCAGGAGAATCATCGACACTTGTCCTTCTCAAAGCCAACACCTTTGCACCTACAGGCCATTTTTCATGTGATTAATGCACATAAAACTTTATTTTTGAGTCACTGAAAGGTACATTTTCAGAGCTTATGCATCAAAAAAGGATGTCACATGACATGACTGATGATGGACCTGCTGGACTTGTGTCTGTTATGGATGAAAAAGGAACTGAACTGAAGGACGACACATCAGTAACTCTGGAGACAGAGGAGTTTGTGTAACATACACTAATATGAATCAGATTCCATTGGTTTTCAGACACATGTAACACAGACTCAGAATGACCCTAACCCTAGTCATCCACACTCACATTCATACCTGTGGGACATTTAGAGTGACCAGTTAACCTAACCTCTGGTGGGTTGTGGGAGGAAAAAACAGTCCATGCAGACATGGGAGAGAGGGTCTATTACAGAACCTGGGACTGCCCCCCGACCCCCGTGTCACCCTCTTCACTCTACCACAGAGCCGCGGTTTAGGAAACGCTGCTCCATGAAGCCCCCTCAATCTGTCATGTTCCGGGGGTCACATCCCACCGATGCTGACAGGAAGTGTTTTCAAATCCTCTGAACCATGATCTTTTTAAATGTCGTCTCACACAGACTGGGCTTTTTCCATCAGTAATGTAATGACAGTTTTGTGTTCAATCTTTGGTACATTACTTTGTTTACTTATTTTGCTAATGTTTGTTCAGTTAGTTATTTTGTCTTATTTTGGCTCTATTTTTAATAAGCAAAAGTAGTCATTGTGTCAGTTTATGGGTATTATTTCTGTTCATTTTGTTGCTTATTTTGCACAAGTTGATTTATTTTCTTAAATCTTAATTTCATAAGCATATGCAGAAAAGGATTAAATAGTTTCATTCATAATTCCCCAGGAACAGAATTTGGCTGCAGGGATGACAGACAGCATTCAAATGGATCTGGTTTTGTATGGTGGTACATGGTGGGCGTCAGGATGACCAGCGACTGGGAGGAATACATCTCAGTCCATTTGGCAGCAGGAGGAGCCCATCAACTGATTACCTTTCATATATTTCCCACACTGATATTTTATCCCTGGTCTTGTTCATCATAATCGTAGCATCTCCCGGAAATCGGAGTAGCGCCTTTGCAGATCTGTCCTCTCTTATAATTTTAATCAGCAGCCTGTTTACTAATTGGATCAACCAGTCCAATCCGCACTAAGCATTCCTGACATTGTGGAATTGTGATTAATTTCCTGTGTGGGCGTGTGGAGCTTTCAGTTATCTATAACACCCGTCACCAGAGATCTGATCTGAGATCTGTGTGTGCACCATCACAAAGGAGCAGCCTAAAAATACATGCACAAAGGTGTCTGTGCTAATTAGCACCGTAGCACACATCGTCAACTACTGCCGAGCATTGGAGAAAAACGATGGCTCTCAAACCTCTGATTCATCAGGAGTCTAACCCAAACATAGTGAAAAGAGCTGTAGTATAACCAAAATAGTAAAATAATGCAACAATGAAGAATTAAAAATATCACAAAAAAGCAGAATGATAGGAAGAAAATAAGCAACATAAAACAAAAAGCAAGCGTACGAACAACAAAAGTGAACAAATATGAACTTGATCCTAGGTGACAGGTCAGACCAAGGGTGTATTCACACTTGGGGCTCATTGGCTTTGTTCTGATTCAGGGGATAAAATGATACATTTGCTGTAATTGTCCTTTGGGTGGTTTATGTTCACAGGGTATCAGTCTGTATCGGTACAAACTTACAAACAAAGGCCATGTGCAAGTAAACTCTTCTCTCATTGGTCAGAAATCATCTCTAGAAGGAGGAAGAGTTTACGCCATATTTTTGTCCCACAGGAAAAACAACAAGGCTGTATTATCAGCTGCTGGTGTGATTAGTTTTTTTGTGTAGTTCTCTGATGGATCTGATGAGACAAATACGTGTCACCGCACGGAACCACCGGATTCTGAGACGTGAACATCACCAGATACAAACGCTACATTACGCACAGCACATCAGGTAAACTCTTCCTCTTTTTCTTCTGCTGTTTCTTCTTCTACTTCTGTTGTTTTGAATGACAGTTGTCAACCAACTGCATTACTGCCTTCGCTAGTCAACCACTGTGTTAAGTGAGTTGTATCGGTTTCTGACTTGGTTGTGTTCTTGCCGCTACAGGGATCAAATGGAAATGAGCCGAGATCACCCATTCTAGGTGATCGCGTGTTTTGTTCCGATTCCGAGAGTGACTACTGTTCACACATGCACAAACAAACCGGTTTTTGTGGTAAAATGCTCCCTGTTTCAGAACAACTGTTCGATACGATCCAGGTGTGAATACACCATAAGAGCGATTCAGAAGACCCTTATGACTATGTCTTCCTGCGGGCCCACCACCTGCAGGAAGGGTCATAAGGGTCTGGTACTGTGTGGTTTGGGTGGCGGCTGAAGGCGGGGGCCTGGGTGGTCCAATCCCCAGTTGCCAGAACTAGTCTCAATTGGGAGGAGGCCCTGGGGCAGACTCAGGACACGCTGGAGGGACAATGTCTCTCAACTGGCCTGGGAATGCATGGGGGTCCCCCCAAAGGAGCTGGAGGAGGTGGCTGGGGAGAGGGAAGTCTGGGCTTCTCTGCTGAGGCTGCTGCCCTGTGACCCTGACTGACATAAGTGCAAGATGATGGATGGATGGTTAATCAAGAATTTAAATAAAATGAACTAAAGTATAAAGACACCATGCCACAAACTCCTTCACGTTCGTCTGACGGAGACCGTGTGACCTACTGAATACGGTTTGATGTGAAAAAGTGAAAGTGAAGCTGAATAATTCCTTTCATCCTTCATCCTGGGCTGCAGTGTGTGTGTTATTTTTTATTCTCAGACGTCGTCTTGTCATGGTCAGACGTTCAACCGGGGATGATCGGCTCATGCATATATCGCTTCTCCAGACAATCCATCACCATTACTTGAGGAAAATGTCAGGGAAGCTGGGGTAGGACAGGTAGGGGTTATTTGTGCTGCTGCTGTCAAACAACATCAAAGCATTCCGTGACCTTTGCACAGCGTTTTTTTTTTTTCTTCTCTTCATGCAGAAATCAACCTTGGAAGAGGAAAAAAATCCCTGAAAGTGACCATAGAGAACACAGCCTAAAGCCGGTGATCCAGACCAAAAAAATCTCAAATTAAACATTTTCAGTGAAAACATGAGGAAAACAACACTTAGTTATGGTTTTTCTTTAAGAGATGAAGCAAGAAGGGACAAAAAATAAGTCAAATGATTAAAACTATGAACAAAATAATCAATTAAATTTTTAAAAAATTAAAAAATAATTAAGAAAAATGAAAAAATAATTAAGAAAATGAGGAAAATTAACAAAATATGAAAATAAAAAATGAGATAATGCACAAATATGAATTAATCAAGAAACTCAACAAAGTGAATAAATGAACCAAGAAAATGCACAAAAAAAAAAAACAAATAAGTGTTTTGCAGTTTCTGGCACGTTGAAGACGGGAATCCACCGTCGCATCATGGGCGATAAGTCAGAAAACACAGAGGAGCATAACGGGCACTTCAAATGACATGCAAGATGTAAAAACAGGAAAAGGATGTTAAAGCAGCAAAAGAATCAAAATGATACAAGACACATAAAAGGGATATAAAAAAACATAGGGGATAATATAAAACATGCAAGGAGACAAAAATGATGTAAAAACCACAAGTCAAACATAAAAACAAAAAAAAAAAAATGGGTGAAAGGTGCAAAAAGTCAAAAATAAAGTGAAACAAAAAACATGAAAATAATGATTCCCGATTGATTGGCCACCTCTAATGCATCCTATACAAAGACAGAACTAATGGCGGTGATGGATGCAAACACAGGCAGAGAGCTTCCTGTATGTGTTTTATTTATGTTGTGTTCATGAGAGGAGAACGGGAGACCACTGGGAGCCATTACTTACAATCCCTCACATGGGAGGTACTGATAAACACAGTATTGCCTTTTCATGCGCCATGCTGCTAATCAGATACTGTAGTGTGCTCCCCACAGAGCCTCATTTATTCTGGTTCCCAGCCAAAAATCATTTACAGCAAATGCAATAAATCCCCTCACACAGAGAACCCATCCTCTGAGCTGCAGCGTCATCAGGTTTTCAAGGACACATGTCTGGCTCCTCTTCGGAAATCTAATACGTTTCTGTTGAAAGGAATGAGGGAAGTAAACACTGTTGCACTCAGGTCACAAAGTTTTGTGCTTATGATCAAAGCAAATGTGCCAATAAAAGATAATTTATCCAGACTTTAACTAAATGTGGGACTGTGGGTCACCATGGGGGTAAAGAAGCTGGTTGGTTAGAATAGTCAAGGGCCTGTCTACCCTCCAGAAGTCAAAGTACTTCCACTGCTTTTCCATTCATGCACAAACACACCAGAGACATCAACTGCCCAAGGATAATTCAACTGTACCTACTGAGCCACAGCCGCCCCGATTACAAGTACTACACCAGATCCGGATGTACAAAAGAGTTCTCCTATAATGGTTGTTTGTTCCTTCCCTAAATTATGATCTGCTTTTGTATGTCTTATAATTGTGGCATCCAGTGCAACAGGTACGTACTGTACATGCACTTACTGACAACAGGTTCATTTGCCACCTTTCTACTTGTTTAAAGTTGGTCTGAGGATTGCGTTTAAGCAACAGGGGTTAGTGCAGGGGTCTCAAACTTGTGCCATGGAGGGCCAAGACCCTGCAGGTTTTCTCCCCAAGTCACTCCAGCAGTTGATTTCACTGATCAGCAATCACCAGGGAGGCGCTAACCAGTAAAATCTGCTTGTTGGAGACTGGTTGGAAAGAAAACCTGCAGAGTCTCGGCCCTCATTGCACGGGTGAGATCCCTGGCTGAGGGGGTCAGAGCGAGGGACAGAAAATGCACAAAAACACAAAGCATGAAACTCACAAAGCACATGGAGCAGGATGCAAACCCTGGCATCCTGTATCGGTCATGGCCCTTGGTTATGAGCTCATATCCACCACCACCTCCATCTGACAGTCTTTACTGTGAATGCCCCTGCACGGTGGGGTTCATTCCACCACCACTAGAGGTCGCTGGGGAGACACATCCTCAGAGCCATACCCTGTGTCCCACAGGAAGCACATTTTAAAAAGTGATTTTTGCCTGATTTCTGCCATGTTCACTCATTGTACGTTACATTAACTCCACCTCCAAGTGCTTTTAAGTTTGGTCAGTGAAATTTAAAGGGTATTATAATAAAACTGCCACTTTAATTGACTGGTGAAGCAATTGTGATGGAGCAGGTTTCAGACTGAGTTAAGGGGCTGTTTTCATTTGTACTTAATGAAGTGTATAGTTAGGGCTGGGACAGGTGACCTTGAACCCTCCCTTAGTTCTGCTGCATGGTGCTAGGCTGCCGGGGGACAGTGATGCATAGCCAGTCATGGGAGGAAAAGATAATACTGGTCATAAATTAATCATTGGTTTGAAAAATCTAAACATTTCTGCTGTAAAGCTGATGCAACAAGATCTGTGTTTCGATAAAAGGAAAAGAGAAGGTTTCACCATCTGAAGTTCCCGACATAAGGGACTCCACATCCTTTGTGATAAGTAATAACAAGGGGATTTTTTCAGTTATGTCTTAATACAACACCTACTCCAAGAGACTTCATTGTTCAGGCTGCTCAGTGTGATCACATCCAAACAGCTCTACTGTAAAATGTGACAGTATATAACCATTTCAATCTACACTGCATAGAATATGAAATAAAAATAAGTCCAAACTTGGTCTTTCAACATCTGTTATTGTACATATCTGACCCCAGGAAGAGTGCATGCAATAGTTGAGGGTTTTCTTCTCCATCTGATCAAACTGCAGAGCTACAGTAGAGATGCAGATCCATTTCCAGTCGCCGCAGGGGTCTTTAAACCCACCGATGCTGGAACTCATTATAACATGTTGAGTACTGGAACTGCTTTAGAGCATTTCTGGAAAAAAGTCAATTCCCCAAACCAAGACTAAACAAACTGACCTCTGTAGAAGTTAAACAGAAATAGATTGTGAGGAAAAAAGGAATCGCACAGCGGTGCCCTGGATGTGGTCTGATGGCTTTTAACAGCTCTCTGATCAGCAACGTACGGCAAATACAGGCACCGTTCATCTGAGGAAACTTTGTTGCTTTGGTTTTCTATTTCCCCTGGGGTTCCAGTGTGTATATGTCAGGATGGTGCACGGAGACTCAAAGCGCACATGCAGCCTGTTTACAGGGGAGCGTCATCGCTGATGGAATGACTCATCGGGTCGTCTCTCTGGTGTACAACAAGGCAAAGATGGCTGATAGCTCAATTCAGCTGAGCAGCAGACATGCCCTGTAGCAACCAGACTCCAGACAGCACTTGTGTTTTCTGGAAACATTTTTTTAACCTTCCAAAACTGCAGAGTTGAGCAGCAGCACCAGTTTCAGATGGATGGATGCATTAAAGCAAAACAGCAATCTATCCCGTCATAGGTGGGGGGAGGGGGAGGGGGGGTTCGTCCCCCTCAGTATTTGTAAAACGAGCATCTGACCCCCCCAGGAAAACAGTTTGGATGATAGGCTGATAGGTTTGATTTAGTGCAGAATAATTGAATAAATTAAAATTGCCCGCTTTACTCATTTTAAGTTTATTTCGTCACTTGTTTCATTTCATCCACTTCTTTTCTTGTTTTTATTTGTGTTTACTTGTTTATTTATTTGAACATTTTCATGACTAATTTGACATATTTTCTTGACTATGTTTGTTTGCATTTTCTTGGTTAGTTTGTTCATTTTGTAGTTTCCTGATAATTCTGTTCATTTTTGTGCATTGTCTGGATTACTTTTATAATTTTTGTTCATTTTTTTTACTGGTGTTCTCAATTGCTTTGTTCCTTTTTTACTTTGCTGATTATTCTATTAATTTTTTAACCATTTATTGATCATTTTGTTCATATTTTAGTCATTATATTAATTATTTTGTCCATTTTGGCTTATTAATTATTCCACCCCCACCTCCCAAATTGGATGACAGATGTTCAATGTTAACAAAAAACTTAACCTTATAGATTACTTACATATTTTAATGCAGTTTTGACCACATGTCATTTAAACCAGGTCAGTAGTTTCAGTGTAATTCTGCTAACAGACAGACCTTGTCGGTGGTAAATACAGTATGTATGAGAATAAATCAGTGGGAGGAGCTGCGGTGCAAAGGATGGGCTCCACGTGACATAAGTGAATAAAAGTGTCCTTCTGACTAATGATTGGATTGTGCTTTGACCCCGTTGACCTGACGTTTCCAGTAAAGCCCGATTAGGAGCCCCGCTGCTCTTACTTCCCAGTCAGAATAATGGAAGAATTGGATTGGCAGAGGAAGGGAGGCCTCCTCATTAAAAAGTCCTTTATTCATCCTTATTGCATTATAGACATCTTTTGTGCTGCTCTGCCTCTCCATGCCATGCTCTAATATATTCACACCAGATTCTCCGTGGTGCTCGAGGCCCAGCTCAAGCATCGGGTGATGTGAGAGCCGGAGTTAAAGTCGACCTGCTGGGAAACGGAAACATTTTGAAAGACAGCGGAAACTCAGCATCATGCGACTGGAGATTGGCTGAGCAGAACAAAGTGTCACGTCCACCTGAGCTGTATTTTGAGGATTACTTTTCCACAGTGAATATCACAGTGAATGTTATTAGTTTTGTCACTTTTTTAATACCTACATTTATCTCTGTGTTTTTATGTTATAGTCACTGTTACTCACTTGAAAGCTGGCGATGCAAAAATGTCATTCACTTCATGCTTTTACTCTGCATATGGCAATAAATATGTTGAATCCTTAACACATTGTTGTTGTGTGATATTAATGAAAGGTGTAATCTGTAATGATCAGGCGCAGGGACCTTTGCTAATGTCGGGGCAGGACAGGCAATTCAAGGGTTGTGCTGTGGATGTCTGGAGGACAAACTGTACATTATTTCATGGTAAAAATGATGAAAGTAGTGAAGAATTGGTGGAAATGGCAGATTCCATCAAAAATAATTTCTTTATGTATGTCTAAAGTAGCTTTTCTGAACAGAAATAAAATAAAATAAAAGTGTCGGGAGCCTACCCTGCTTGAATCCCCACTTTATCATGGTGTAGAGGTTTCCGTTCCTGAGTGAGCCTAGGAGATCTGTTGTTGGGGGTAATTCACCTGTGGTGGATCTGTGGTAGGGTCTCCCAAAACAAAGTGGTCCTAGGTGACAGGTCAGACTACGAGTGATTCAGAAGACCCTTACGATGATGAATTGCCTGTGGGCCCCCCACATGCAGGAAGGGCTGTAAGGGTCCGGTGCTGTGTGGTTTGGGTGGCAGCTGGAGGTGGGGGCCTGAATGGGCCAATCCTCGGTTGCCAGAACTAGCTCTAACAGGGAGAGGCCCCGGGACAGATTCAGGACATGCTGGAGGTGCTGTGTCTCTCAGCTGGCCTGGGAGTGCCCGTGGGTCCCTCCAGAAGAGGTATAGGAGGTGGCTGGGGAGAGGGAAGTCTGGGCTTCTCCGCTTGGGCTGCTGCCCCGAGACCCTGACCAGGATAAGCAGAAGATGACACAGTAGATGGATGGATGGATGGATGTCTAGAGCCTCAGATAAAATTCAAACCTTTACATATCACTTGACATACAGTATGAGACATTTTTGTTTTATATTATTCCGTTTTGTTACAATTGTGTTGATTTTTCCTTGATTACTTTGTTCATTTTTGTTTATTTTGCATATTACTTGTTTCAGTTTTAATTATTTTATTCATTTTTGTGAATTTTATTCATTTGTCAGCTCACTAGTTTTGATTATTTTTGTTCATTTCTTATTTATTTTCTTAGACTTTGTCATTGTCTATTTGTTTTTTTTTGTTTTGTTTTTTTGTACATTTTTTCAATTATTTGATATTTTTTAACATTTTGTTATTTTGTATTACGGTAATTTTAATTTTTTTTTTGTCCAAATCTGAATCTTATCTTGTTGCATTCATATTTCCATGTGGCCCTGAAGCTGCAGGTTGCAGACCCCTGGTCTAAGTGAAGGTAAACCGAGGGGCATTTTAACGTTTTGTAGGGGTGCTATGAAGCCATATCTGGCATGGTGGCATTTGGTAAAATCAGTGAAGTCGACTGAGATGTGAAATCACAGCCACAGCTTAAACCACAATGATGAATGAGGTCACATTCATTTCAAGATAACATTAGTGTGTACTCACACTAGGGCCATTTTGGCTCGAGCCGCGCCAGGGCCCACTTCACACCACTTCCAGAATCCAGCATGTTTCTGCTCACATTACCCGGTGCCTCAGACCGATGACTGTTGTACAGACGTCATCACGTCGTCTGTACATCATCAGGAAGCGCTTAACAGAAGCCGTGGCCGTATTGAAAACACTCAGCGTCATGGAAAACATACGAAAACATCGCAAAGACTTTACTGATTTTATGGCAATCTTTGAGACATTTTGTTTGGATACTGTCCTCTGACATTTGTCGACAATGCAAGGCGATCGAATCGTGTTGCCCAAATGCGGGGAATTTTGCAATACCAGCAAGAGAGAAATCTGTCACTTTCGCCGCACAGGTAAGAATCATACTGTTGTTACAGCATATTCTCATTATTATGTTATGGGTTATTTTTCACTGTGTATGTA
>JAQQAE010020062.1:0-10782 GCA_029823295.1 Pseudamia nigra | reverse complement strand
TACAAAAATGGACACCAGTTCCAGACAGTGGATGCCCTCCGTGAAGCCATCTTCACCACTTGGAGCAACATTCCCATGAGCCTCCTAGAAACACTAGCATCAAGCATGCCGGAACAAATATTTGAGGTGATTAACAAGAATGGAACAGCTACTCATTACTGACTCCTTTTTTGAAAATTTGATTTCTATTTTAGGGGGTTTTGGATTTTTTTTTTTTGACATGTGGTCTTAAACTTTTGATCAGCTGACGAACAAACTATTTCAGTTTAATGGTTGTTTTCAATAAATCGATTACTCAAAATTTTTTCTTGTCTGATTCCCATTTCTTCTTTTTGCATTTTGAAGCACTACTTAGAACCTTCTTAAGATCATACAGTGCAAAATGTACATTCTTGCAATTTTTCAACTGGTCTTAAAATTTTGATCAGGAGTGTATCTGGACTGACATTCATTTCCTGACATATCTTTGCTAATATTAACATGACACATTGTTCATGCTGAAATGTTGCTTTCCACGTTGTTATAATGTAGATTACCTTCAGTGCCTCTGTACATTTTATAAGTTACCATCACCAAGGTTGTAAAGATGAAAATGCTGTAGAGCTTGTATCTGTAATCATATATCTGTGCTTTAGAGCTGGGCAAAGATTTCCACAGTGATCCAAGGCCTGTCCAGGTCTGTCAGAGACACATGAATAGAACCTGTATAGAAATGATTTGGCTTTCTCCAGGCCTCAGACATGTGCTGGTGTTCAGTTTAAGTTATGCACTCTGAGCATTATGTGCTGAGACTCGTATGCAACTTACTGTGTGACATATTCAAATTCCTTCCTATCTTTCTTTGAAGAATGTTATTTTTAGGTCATTTCAATAGGTTTCACATGCATTAAATAAAAATGGTGACCCTCTGACTATCTTTGCTCCTGGCTGATCTTTATTGGAACATGTTGCAGACTCCAAAATTAAAATTGGCTGTATATTCTCAAATAAACAGACTGAACATAAAGTATGTTGGGTTCATAATATCTACAATTAAATACAAGTATAAAACTTTAATCAAGCTGCAATATTTTTTAATTAACATATTTTTTACGTGGCTGAACTTTTTTGGAGTTATGATTGTAGCTCTTTTTCAATTTCATTTAATTCAGTTTGGATTTTTGTTTGCATTAGTGTTTTTCATCAAGTGTTCATAATTTCATTGGTTTCAGATAGAAGATATTTACCTTGATTTCCAATGACTTATACTTCTGATATGCTAGGAATGTGAGAAAGGCGGCGCTGAGACAGTCTGATTCATCGAGTCCAGAGTCTGGCTTCAGAAGAACCAACCCCAGCCCCAACATGAGACAGAAGAGAGGTACCGGTAAATCAGTACTCATTTTTAGATCTAATGCAGGAATCGAAACAGAAGTAGGCCAAACATTAACAAATAATTCTGGTTTATTACAAAAAGAGGGTTTTTTGTGCTTTGGAAAAATACTCGGAAAAAAGCACAAGCACAGACACGCCTGTGAAGCACAGTGTGGTATAAGATAACAGGTACAATTTCATGCTTCCGAGAAATCCAGTGAGTGAGAATATCAACAGTATCAATGAGGCCTGTGTTGACTACGACAGTGTGTGTGTGTGTTTGTGTGTGCGTGTGACAATTGAAGACGAGATAAATTAAAGCGACAAGGAGCGTCCTCCACAATTACCTCTCCAGTGGACCACTTCCTGCCTTTTTTCGTTCCTGCTACTGTTATAATTTCCTGCCCTTTTACTTTTGTGCACTATTTCCTACCAACAAAAAAAGTAGGGTTATGCTTTTGAAGTGATGCAAAAACCTTTGTAATTTTTAAAAAACCATTGCCAATTATTCATAATCACTAATATGTAGGACCAATATGCATTTGCAGAAAAAAATCAAAATCTCAGCCTTACTTTTTAGATGCCTTTAAGGTAACTGTCAGAAATAAAAAACAGTTGTCTTCAATAATATTATTTTTCACATTGAACTGTAAAAATAAATACATGCTTTTGTTCTGCCACTATTGACAGGCTGATTGTGCTGTGCAGTTTGCTCAATACTTGGCATTTTATTAAAGCTCCCCATCCTGTCAACATTAGGGACATGTGGCACTACTGCTTTTTGACAGGGGCTTTATTGCCCATACGAAAACACTCAATCGCTTGAAAGTGTCTGAGTAGATTTACCCGAAACTCTCCACAGTTATTGACGATTTTCCTGTTTCTGTAAGCTTTTCATGCAAGTGGTGCGACTGCTTTGACCTTACTGTTTTCTCAAATACTATTTTGTATTTCAGTAACTCTGAAACTGATATATTGAAATGTTTTTTTTTCTAAAATGAACTTTGATGGAGAATCAGTGGCTTCAACCAAATTGGTAAAATGGCCCATTTCGTTTGCAAATGACACCAAAAATAATTCAGGTACCAACTCTTAGCACATCTTGTCTCCAGGCCCAACCAACCTCTACAAGGTTTTTTTTGCATCTGAAAGCTACACAGAAACTGTTCAAACTTCTCTACTTCCATATAGAACCTAACCAACACTGTCTCTTCCATTGTTTTACCAGAATTATAATTTCTGGTCTGAAAAAATAGACTACAAAACTTTTGTATTTTTCAGTCAAAAATAAACTGTGTGCCCAAAGCCATCAGCAGGGGTTCACAGCAGGTACCTGTAGTCTTGAGCTGGTGTAGCAACACATTATACTGTACAACCTGCAATTTATTGAGGCAAAAACTGTGTCACTTCAAGAAACAAAATGTGCCAGATCTGAAAAGCATTTCTGTGACTCACCATGAGCTGAAAATAGAGTCAGATTTGTTATATAAGGCAAACAAGTGACATATGTGTGAAATGCTTCAGTAAATACAGCTCTGCAGAATGCCCTTTAGTGTTTGGGATTATATGGTGTTGAAAAGGAGGTCTGAGCAGCTCTATGTACCCTGCTCTCTTTATGCATGTGTATCCTTCACCTCACCTCCATCCATATTGGTTTCACACACACACACACACCCACCCACACCCCTACACCCAACCCTCCACCCCCTCCCCACACACACACACACACACACACAAAGTCTTATACAGTACTACCACTGTAGTGCTCGCATGAAGGTAAAGGTCAGAGACAGTTGACAGTGACTGTTGTTTTGTGATTGCCCCTCAAATGGGTGCCTGGCCAATATAAAACCAACTGTCCAATCCCATTTCTGTTTCCGCACATCCATTCACACCTGTTCCTCCTCCATTTTTCTCTGCCTCCTCTACCCTTCCACCTTTTTGGCTTTGTTTCTCTCTCCTTGAGTCACACCTCCTGCCAGTCATCTTTACAGTTTGTTTCTGTTCTACAGCATCAAATCTGAAAAAGTTTGGACCGTATGGAAGATGCCAATTAAAAATGTTTGTAAGATTTACTGCAACTTAGGTTTCACTGCAGACAGGAAACAACATATTTACATCTACCAAGGAGGTTATATTTTTGTCGCCATTAGTTTATGTGTTTGTTCACAATGAATTTGGATGAAATTTTATTAAGAACTGACTACCAAAAAATGACCCACATTTCGTGAGGCTAAATCCAAGTTTATTGTACAGTCTAAGGTTCAGTACACAGATAGATCAAACAGACTTACAGGCAAAGGTATCCAAAAACAATAGGCAAAATCGGTTGAGAAACTAGGCGTGAAATGAGACAAGAAATGCTGGAACATGACATGAGACAACAAACTGCTAACAAGACAGGGAAAGACAGAGGGTTAAGTACACAAGGTGATTGGGAGTGATGAGACACAGGAGCGGGAGGGACAATCAGGACACAGCTAAGACGAGACAGGGAAGGGCTCACAGAAACACAGACAAGTGATCATGACAAATTTTCAGGATAGTCCAGAAGATTTTTAAAGGGCTCTTCAGGGTGAGATAGGGCCAGATTCAACATTTATTCTTGTAATGGCACAAATAACACCTATAAGATTTAGCCAAAAAAAATAGAATAACACCATAGTAGATTCTATCAAACCACAAAGTTTGATCCAGATATGACAATATTCCAGATATAGTGATCCAGAATGTTTATACTTACAGGGGTTGAGGAAAAACAGCTACTGTAAGATAGTAAATAAAGCTATAGACATGAAACTGACACCAAACTGTAGTGAAAAGTTTACTGATTCAGTAATGTGCCCATGGATTTGACTTATCTTCAATATTTATGGAGGTAGATCCAGAAGAAAACTGTCATGGAAATATTATTTTTCATGAATAACTTGAACTAATTGTAAAATAACTTTAAAGCTGACAATTTGTATAACTTTATCATTTGTTTTGTTGTCATATCGCACTCTAAAGAGAAACAGGGCAGCCTTGTGGAGGTCTTCCTTGTTTATGTTTGCCTCATATTAATACCACAGGGTGTGTTGTGTGGATATGTGCATGATGATCACAGTATCAGGGATATCCAGCTCCTTACAATCTATATTTGAGAAACTTTATTTTTAAAGATTTCAACAATTTTCTGTCCATTTAATGATAAAGTGGTGATGTACAGCGCTCAGGAAAATTCAATTCAAACTTTACTGCAGAGTCAGAATCCAATTATAACAAGGTATACAAAATTAAAATATATGCACAAAATAAAATTCCATATGAAAGACAACTGTGCCAGCGTCACCATGGATGGGACTCGCTGCACACACACTACTGAACTTTATGTTTGAAAATCATAATGTGATTTTCAGAGTCATCAAGAAGACAAATAAATTTATACATCAGATTTTTAACACTTTGATTTGATTCCATTTTTGTTTTCATCTTGCCTTGTTGATCCTTCTGTTTTCTTTTCATCCCCCGCCAACGATGAAAGAAGTCGGCTGAAGATGTAGCGTTGGAATCTGTCCGTCATTCCATCAGACCTTCCGTCTAGAGTCATATCTTATACAGTTTCCATCTAATTTGGATCAAATTTTGCTGGGTGGTCCACAACAGGATTCTCTCAGGGTACCTGCTTTCATTTTGGCAATGATTTGGCATTTTGGGCCAAAAACTTAGAAAAACAATTTTGGTGCCTCTTCATAAATAACCTGTTGTAACTCAACAGTTCTTCATCCAATCAACACAAAATTGTTCATGCAGGATAAAGGTCCTACCCTTAGCACAATTATATGACAATAATGTATCTCAGTTATAACACCACCTATAAATAAGTAAAATGCTGTATCTCAGCTCCAGATGATCAGATCTGTCTCAAATTTCACATGTATGATGAAAGTCCTTGTATGAACACACAGGTATAACAACATTTAATATACTGTAAGTCACAGTGCCACCAGCTGGAAACTGAATGAATACACTACTTATTTTTACTTCTACTCATTGTTCAGTTTCTGTTGCTGTCAAAAAATAACAATTTGGGTGAACAACAGCCTTGGTGGAGGTATGCGCTCGCTAAGTGTCCTCTAGCTATATTAGCAGCTGATATTCATGACATGAAGTTCGTCCCTCTTTAAATTTTGCTGGGGAAGTCGGGGACATTGCTAAGTATGTTTGTTTGTTTTGTTTTGGTCTTGTCGCATGTGATATTTTCCAGTGGATACAAGCAAGCATCACTTTCTATGCATTGTCCCATCCATGTAGATTTATGTTTGTTTTTCAAATTGGAAAGTTTATTTTGAAAACTTACAGACACATCTATTCATATATGTGTTTAAAATGTAAGGAGTAAAAGAAAAAGTAAATCTAAAAAATCATTCTCAAGTTAAGCACAAACACCTTATGTCTCTAAATCTATCCCTAAGTATCAACAAGTAAATGTACTTTGTCACTTCCCACTTCATTATCACTCTAAAAATAGATCAGTTTTCTTTTTTTTTAACCTCAGTGCTATGCTATACATAGGTATGGGTTTCTCACTCACAAAGACAGAAATACACTGCAGTCATCATTCTGTGTTCATTAACACTTAGTCATTTCTCAGTGTTTATTGGCTAATTCAGAAGGTGTCAGCTTGTCAGTTTGCACCAGGCCATGTGATGCCAATGGTTCAATTCTGTCTGATGAAAAAAAAACAGAACACCAAAAAACCAGTCAGCTGCATCCTGCATCCTAGGGCTTGAAATCCACGCTTTGAAAACTATTATTCATAATATTAATAAACTCAGAGTGGAATGCCATATTATTTGAGGAAATGACAATACTTTGATTTTAAGTCATTCAGGGTGAATTTGGGAGATGCTTCAAGTCACAAGTCAGTTGATTGAAACACAAAGCAAGTTTTAGTTGAAGTTAATTGTGAAGACTAAATAGTCTGAAACTAATTATTGTATTCAATTTCAGGTGAACCAATTCAAGTTTTAGATCATGTTATACACATTTAGTACATGTTTGAGATATTTGAGGGAAGTCCAGTCATGTCTCAAGTGACTTTGGTTTGATAGCTAAGTCATTTTCAGAAATATTTTTTAAAAATCTACTGAGTCTCAGTCTGGAGTATTTTTTACATTTTCTATCTTAGTTCTCAAGGTAAGCCAAGTTTCTTTCACACCCACCTCAGTCAGGCTGGACTTTCAGTTTCATTCAGACAAATTTGAGGTGTGAACCAGTGTTACAGCCAGCCTAGGGGTTACCTGCATCTAACATCTTTGTATGTGAGACTTCCCACTTTCCCACGCCCAAGAAACACGGCGCCAACAAAAATTTGCAGTGAAAACCATAGCTCTGTTGACACAAATGGTAGTACATGACTTCAGAGTGAGCAAAGCCAAAATAAAAATCAAAACCACTTTGTTCCCACACTAAATTACCCAGCGCGTAGAAAACAGAAAACAAAATACAAGTCTCTTACCTAAGCTCCCTAACTATAGACGGGAGAAAAAGTGCACAAACAGAAATAGCTTCTTCGCCTTTACCACTACTAGGACATCAGAATTTAGAATAGTTAATATTTAGAATTATACTGTATACAGAATTATTTACAAAGTCCTATGGCACAAAGTACGCTATCCAAATCCAAAACACTAGGTCAAGAAGCCAATCTAAATCTCTACCAAAAATCACAAAGTCGAATTAATCACTAAAAACAAGTAAAAGCAATTCAAAATGAGAAGAGGCCCTGGCGCTGTCAACTGCCAGTGTTCTGTTAAATTTTGGATCATCCTACTCGGATCCATTCACTTCCTGCAACACACACTGGTGAAATGTGCCCCCGTCAGACACTGAGGAGAGCAACACAAAAATACAAATATCACAGCAAAGGACAAACACACACATTATGACCATTAAGTTGCGCAATACTGCCACTGCCAAATCAATGAATAAAATGGAGTATGTAAAAAAAACAATAGGTAAATTAACAAACACATAAGAAGGATGAAAACACATGAGACAGAAAAACGTCAAGTTTCTAGTCAGTGAAGTCAGTATTTGGATTTTTAGGACAATGGGCTCTTTAGGATTCATAATATGATATTCTAACTTTGTCTTTAAATCTATTGCATGACTTGCATAATATAGATATAACCCAGTTCAGTTAAATTTAGTTGCAATTACGGTGGGTATAAAAAGTCTACACACCCCTGTTCAAATGCCAGGTTTTTGTGATGTAAAAAATTGACACCAGGATAAATTATTTCACAACTTTTTGCACCTTTAATGTGACCTCTAACCTCTACAACGCAACTGAAAAACAAACTGAAATCTTTCAGGGAGGTTAATTAAAAATAAATAACTGAGATAATGAGGTTGCACAAGTGTGCACACCCTCTTATAACTGGGGTTGTGGATGTGTTGGGATTTAACTACTGGTAGTTACAGTCAAACTGAAAGCTGAAGATGAAGAGGAACTTCATCTTTCAGCACGACAATGGCCCAAAGCACACATCCAAATCAACAAAAGAATGGCTTCACCAGAATAAGATTGAGGTTATGGAATGGCCCAGCCAGAGTCCAGACCTGAATCCGATCAAACATCTGTGGGATGATCTGAAGAGGGCTGTGCACAGGAGATGCCCTCATGATCTGTCAGATTTGGAATGGTTTTGCAAAGAAGAGTGGGCAAATATTGCCAGATCAAGATGTGCCACACTGATAGACTCCTACCCAAAAAGACTGAGTGCTGGAATAAAAGCCAAAGGTGCTGCAACAAAGTATTAGTTCAAGGGTGTACATATTTATGCAACCAGGTTATATAAAGTTTTTTATTTTTCCCTTTAGGTTTCAGTTTGTTTTTCAATTGTGTTGCACAGGCTATAGGTCACATTAAAGGTGGAAAAAGTTGTGAAATTATTTATCTTTGTGTCAGTTTTTTACATCACAAAAACCTGGCATTTGAACAGGGGTGTGTAGACTTTTGAGATCCACTGTATATAGCATTGATCATGATCCAAGATGATCTCTTAAGTGCTTCCCAAATCATTCTCTAAGCAGAGGTTTGGGAGGTCAGGACCCACGAGGAGGCTGAGGGTACCACTTGTGTCTACCATCATGGATCTTTTTACTTCACTCATTATTTGTCCATTTTACATGTACATTGTTTTCCAATTTCTTATTATTTTGACCATTTTTGCTTATTTGTCAGTGGGTTTTTCTGATTTCCTTATTGATTTTCCCTGATTATTGTGTAAAATATGGATTTTGTGGTCAGCCAGAGGTATTGTTTTTTTTATCAACCATTTTTCTTTTTGTTGATTACTTTTTTACATTTGTCTACGTTTGTTGTTTCTTTTTTATCCATTTTTTGATCACGTTTGGCCATTTGTGGGGTTCTATTATTTTGTACATTTTTGCATGTTTTCATGATTATTTTGTCTATTTTGGTGATTATTTTGTGATTTTTTTTCTCATTTAGGGTAGTAATTTGTTCAATTTCTGGCCATTATTCTACATCTTGTTTGTTAGTTTGTCCATCTTTATCAATTTTTCTTTCTTTGTTTGTTCAATTTTCACTTATTTATTGATTTATTTGTAGATTTTTTTTTCTTAGATGATTAGATTGTAAAACATGAATTTTGTAGTATGCCAGATGTACTATTTATTTGTTCAATGTTGCAGATTTTGTTAAAGTTTATCTTTTTTTTGTTGTTTCCTGGCCATTGTGCTCAACTTCTTTTCATTTTATCCTTTGTATTAACCAATGCACCAACGTAAATGCTACCTTTTACATCCAGTCTGCAGTGTTTTATTTAGGTCATGATTGACAGTCAAAGCTTCTTAATATACTGTAGCAAAGTCTAGATGCAAAGATTTAAAACAGCCCTGGTGGCATTTTCACCCACAGAGACACTTCTTTCTTATTATCCTGTGCTGCCTACGTTTACTGTCATAACCACGGCACATTTTCGATCATCTGTATATGCAGTTTTCGTGTTCGTGTTTAATAGGCCAAGATCATCATTATAAAATATGACTCCAAAAGCATTTATTGACAAGCACATCTAAACAAGAATGGGGGGATCCAGTCATTGTGTGCTGTGGCCAAATCTACTTCCCTCTCTCATCATCTTCCATCTTCCTCTGCAACCCCTGCCTGACCTTCTGCATTATTTCTCTGTGTGTCAGTGTGACAGTGATAACACCAGTATATGAGCAGTAAGAGAGCTAATCCCAGCACAGGGCTGAGACCAAAAGAGCTGTCCTTGAAGTATTTCAAGTGTTTCCCTGCATTAAAACTTAGTCTGTCATTTACTCACTCTGTTGCTCAAGCTGGAAATAAGAAAAATATGACTCATTAATGCATCATCACATTGATGCTTCTACTCTCCATTATAGGCACTTTAAAAGATAATTTATAGGTATATCCAAAACATGGCCAGAAATGTCTTTAATTTGAAGTCAGGTTGTGGTCAGTTGTGATCTCGTGCATAAAGCTAAGTAAGAAAACATATTAGGCTGTTAATAAAAGTTGAAATATGAGGAAATATGTTCTTGAAGAATGGTGCTATAGTTAACATATTCACTGCATCATTATGTTTATAGGGACATCTGTGTCTTGATTACAAAGCATAATCCAGTTGGATCACAACTGGGTTTTGGAAATCTGTTTTTTCATATCCCTGTTAACATAATGAATAATGTTGTTTGATTCCGATGTGCTGTTTGCTTAGGTGATGCTTAAAACACAAATTGGAACTTCAATCTACCATTCCTGAAACTGTTACTATTGTTCCCTTATTACCAGCAGCAGTAACTTCACGAAATATTAAATTTCTTCCACTTCAAGTGATGTCACTGCTGCTACTACATAACTGTTTCTATTTACTGAGATATTTAGGACTTCAAGGGTTCTGTAATCTGGATGCAACATAAACATCTAAAACAGGATACACAGGTCCATGTAAACACTCCTAATGCCAGTGTGTGTTGAAGCTGATCTGGTAGGCCTAAGCAAACACACACACACACACACACACACACACCATCACACACCCACACACACACACACACACACACACACACACCCAGCTCTAAGAGTGTAGAGGTATGGATATATACAGTGGATCTCAAAAGTCTACACACCTAACAGACACCTGTTCAAATGCCAGGTTTTTGTGTGGTAAAAAGGTGACACCAAGACAAATAAATTCACAACTTTTTCCACCTTTAATGTCACCTATAACCTCTACAACGTAATTGAAAAGCACATTGAAATCTTTCATGGAGGTGAAATGAATAACTGAGATAATGAGGGCGTGCACACTTTTGCACACCCTCTTATAACTGGGGATGTGGCTGTGTTCGGATTTAACCAGTTACATTCAAACTCATGTTAAATTGGAG
>JAQQAE010020061.1:0-10782 GCA_029823295.1 Pseudamia nigra | reverse complement strand
CTTCAAACCTGAGACAACTGGAGCAGTTTGTTCATGAAGAATGGGCCAAAATACCCACTGAGAGGTGCAGAAGTCTCACTGAAAGATACAGAAATCATTTGATTGCAGTGATTGCCTCAAAAGGTTGTGCAACAAAATATTAAATTAATGGTACCATGATTTTTGTCCAGGCCTGTTTCGTGAGTTTGTTTTTTAAAATAATTCTGTTGAACTACAGTTCAAAAGCAATGTCTAATTTTCATTGGTTAATTTTCATAAATTATTTATTTATTATTACTTTTGTCAGATTCAAGTTTTTTCTGTGACCATTGTGAGTTTTTCTGTCATTTACAGAGGGTACCAACAATTTTATCCACATCTGTGCATAATTTCACACAGGAGTTTCTGCTGATTTTCACAAAATTACATTTAAATAAATCAAAATAATTAAAAAAGAACAAAAATCAATAAAAGAATTATGAAAATTAACCTAATTGAACAAAACTGCAACAAAATAATCCCCCATATGTAAAAAATAATTGAATATATGTAAAAAGATTAACATTAACATCAATTAACAAACAAATTAACGAATAAGAAACTAAATTAATTCATCAAGAAAATGAATAAATATATGGACAAAAATGAACGCAACGACAAATAGAACCATCACATTCATCACAACATTCCTAATATTTAAACTGGCATGAAAAAAAAATGTTTTTTTTACTGAAATGTACACTTAATCATTACTAAAATATTGTCAGTACATTAAGAGAAAACTCAAGTTACTAAGGACATTTATATCAGAGTTGCCAAACATACAGAATGAGAGTTTGGCAGTAAGAGCTTGTAATGCTCTGGAACAATCTGAGTAGTGGATTCTTACTTTTAACTCTTCACATACTGCTGTCAGGTCATGATCTTTCATACTTTTTATGTACAAGGTAGCATTTGGAGCGCAACTTGGAAATCTGTCTATATCATTTACTGACACCAACAGCAAGACAGTAATGTTACACTTTCATTAGGCTTAGGCATGTAATTACTTGGTTCGGGTTAGGGGAACAGGATCTGGGTGAGGGTTACCAGTAGTGTTGTATTTTGATCCTTTAAAGTGCCCATGACATGCTTTTCCATTTTTTCTACTCTGCTGCAAAGGAGGATTCTCATGTTAAACATGCCATAAAGTGCAAAACACACACTTCACAAGTCTTGCAAACACTCAGTTGCAAAACATATTTTTCACCTTGGCTCACTGTGATGTTCTAGTGATTCTGGAATTCCCTAGATGGTCATTCTTGCTATAGCAGTGGCTAAGGGTTAGGCTAGTGTTAACCTCTGGGAGAACATAAACAGCCATAACAGTCACAACTGTTACAACAATAAACTCAGCAGGTGATAGTCAAAGTGTCAAGATGAATGGATCTGTTAACAGCTTGGGTCTGTCAGCACCAGTTGTTGTTAACATACATGCGCAGCCCATGTTGGCTGCTGAGCCTCCTGTGCCTGCTTGGTCGGCCAAGCCATTTGGGGCCAAGTGGGACTGTCCCGCTTGGGCTGCCAACGGGCTAGCCAACATTTTCATTGCATCCAAAATTGCACTGCTGTGCAACTAGGAAGATGCACCATCCACCAGATTAATCAACCATGATTCCAGTAAGAGCAAAGGACATGGGCTTTGCTCTTACTAGAATCATGGTTGTCACACCCAGTGATTTTTTTATTCTACCATATTGGTGTACACCTGCTTCAGCTCCTGTTGCCCACTCCCTTTTCCTGTCTGTGCCACGGATCTCATCATGTGAGCCGTCTGGCTCAGGACATCACAAACTTTTTGGCAATTCTGGTGGATTTGGTGAGTCCTGGAAGCCTGTTTGACTGAGGACAGTGAGGACACAAGCAATTCAAAGACTAATGTCGTAGAACTACGTGAGAACATATAGTCATATTAAAGATGTGTATCAGCTGTTATTTACTTCACAATCCAAAAACAACATCCAGTCTGCATCTGTTCTCTACTCTGAATTTAGCCAGATTTCATTATCATCCTCATCTGTACTCTATTACACATCAGCGATTTCTGTCCACAAGGCATGGAAGTCCTATTTTGATTTGGATTTTGAAATGTTGGGCTGGAGTGTGCATGTCTGTGCAGCTTGTAGTAAAGGATAAAAGTCCCTGTGCTCTCTCAATGTGGAAATCTGTAAGTCATTATCCAGTCTGTGCTGCAGTAACACTGAAAGTCACACAATCCTGAGTACAGATACAGCACACACAGATGATCTCTATGTTTTTAAAATGCTTACAGTTGTTTTTGTGATCAATTTCCTTATTTATTTATGTTTTCAAATGGTTTCAGTTTGCATGGATATATAGCATATACTGTACTGTAGCTGATGAACTGATTCACTTTTATTACATTATGTGGTAGTGTAACCTGTGTCTGTGGACCCCTGTTAAAGACCTCTGGTGTGAAGCACATTAAGCCAAAAAGTGACTATCTCATCAATCGGATGACAGAATGTGTCTACTTTGGACAATCTAAACATTATAACATGTAAAGGGTCGTCAGCACTTTTTGTTTACTACATAATTCCATGTTGTTTCACAATTTTGATATCTTCAGTATTAATGAACAATGATGAAAATATTGAAAAAAAAAAAAACAAAAAAAAAAACACTGAAGGAGAAGGCCTGTGCAAACATTTGACTGGCACCTCATCTTTTATGTGCTGGACCATTCATCCAAAGGTCAAATCACAAACAAATTTTCAGACCATCTACAAAAACAGATGCCTCCAATTTCACAAAAGAGATACTACGATAAATGTCCATTCATAGCTGAAACATTCACTTCTTCCCACATTTTCAAGGTTCCACCGCACAAAAACCATTAGCATGCCCGTAAAACAGCTGCACATGGAATTGATTTGGATTACAGACGACCCAGAGTGCATCGCTGCTACACTGAAGAAAGATAAGACCCATTCCTTCCCCCTCCTTCATGCAAAATTAATGTGATCCAGGAATGTGCTTTGTTCAACTGAGTTTCGGGTGCGGCTCATCAAAATGACCACAACTGCACCCACATCACAGTCGCTGAATTATGTTTATTGTTCTGTTCAGTGTTGGAGGTGAATGCTCAAGCTGCCCTCTTGTTATCCTTATTACAAGCTGCTATCTTTATGCTCAAAACATAGTAGACCTTGCAACCCCATTTTAATCTAATGTGATCTAATTTTTGGTCACATATAATATACCTAACTCCCTCTAAAACACTTTCCCACACTTTAAGAATCAAGTAAGATATATAAGACTGAGGATGAACAAAATGAACAAAACCGAGCAAAATTCAAGGATATCAACCAAAATATCCAGGAATAATCCAGAAAATTAATATAGAAGATGTTCAAACAAAGTTAACAAAAATAATTCATAAATGAATGAAAAATGTGCAAAACAAGCAGAAAATTTAACAATAATGAACAAAATGATCAAGGAAATCATTAATAACTGACAAAAGCATCAAGAAAATGAAAAAAGCAAGAAATAATGCTAAAAATTAAGACCAAGACAACACAGAAAATGATCAAACAAATAAACAAAAATTAACTAAATGAACAAAAATTAACTAAAAGTAGTCCAAAAACAATGAAATAATCATTAATACTAATATTACATAATATTCATATTAAAGAAAAATTTACAAAATTATTATAAAAAATGGAGCAAAAATTATAAATGTAACCAAGAAAATTAGCAAAATAATCAATACACTGACAACCAAATTGAAAAGGCTCCACAGTTCCTTTTGGACCATATCTTACTCGAAAAGAAAAAAAGTGAAATTCAACAAACTGAAAAAAAGGAGAAAAACAATCGACAAAAATGAGAAAAATTGCTACATAAGGTATTATCTAAATTCACAAAACTAAAAAAACAGCAAACTGAACAAAAAAATTAACAGTACTGTTAAAAATGAATAAAAGTTGTTGAAATAATCAGCAAAAGATAAAAAATGAGCAAAATATTCAACAAAATGAACAAAAACAAAATAATCACCAAATATTATGCAAAATGAATGTGATGCAGGAATGTGCTTTGTTCCATTGGGTTTCAAGAAGCAGCTACAAGTGACCCCATCTCCACCCACATCGCAATCACTGAATTAAAAAAAAAATCAAACATGTGGCAAAATGATAAATTACTGACAAAATGAAAAACCAAATCAACTCTATCTCTAACTCACATCCTCCCAAAATAGACCTTTCTACATTTTGATACAATGAAATACAATTTGAATCTTCCCCACTGAACCTTTTCTGAAGCTGAGTTTAAGCACTTAGAGGTTGTTATTCCTTAAATGAATGCTTCTGACATTTTAGTTACACTACATATTGAATGACTTTTACCGGGTGTATTCTAGTGCTACTGTTGGAGTACATCTTCTATCACTGTCAGCCTGTATCCCTTTCATCCATTCAAACCTTTAAATTACAGCAGTGACAATATATCTGTTGTCACTGAGCAAATAGAACAAGTAGAATCTGAAAGGGCCACATGTTAGGGCCATTAGCACCATGTGGGGATTGAGTCATAGTTTGTCCTCCTACGGTATACCACAGGCCCTCTGTGATGTTTCACCCGATGAAAGACACCCTATTGACATGATGAATGGGCTCGGCTTCACCATGTAGTGCTCAGGGAAACCCAGTCCTGGTTAGGAGGGCATCGGTGCAGGCCTGGTTTACACTCTAACATAATCAATCTAATATCCACCCATATGCACTGGAGGATTAACACACTTGGAGGGTACTTAGCTGAGCAAACGTAACTGAAGAATCTATTCACATAAGCCAATGGCAGGTTGTATGCCACCGCATTGATTCAACTAAAGGCTTCTCAAAAATACTACCTGAAAAATCACTATGTTCCCAGTCCGATCATTGGGCTTTAGCAAATCCTTAAATATTAAGACATATATATTTTATTTATCCCAAACAGGGAAATTACATAAGTCAAAATGGTGTAACAGTAGTAAATTAAAAAAGGAAACAATACTTAAAAGACAGTTGTAGCAGGGCTGGTGAGTAACTGAAACCTGAATCAGCTTACTATAATCCCTATAATATTATAATAAATACTCTGCCTGACCAAAAAAAAAGGTCACCACCTGGATTTAACTAAGCAAATAGGTATGAGCCTCCGATTGGATAATTTCTGCATGGGTGATTATGTTTCAGCTGGCAACAAGTGATATAAGGATACTGGCAAACCATCATATTCGAAGAAAAAAATGTGATTGGAAAAAAATCTTGAATGATCATAACCGATAATCACTTAAATGTGTGGTGAAATCAAATTGTAAAACAAACAACAGTAGAACTTAGGACTGTGTCTAATATTGAAAGTAAAAGCATTTCCTTTCATGTACTGGAGAAGACTTTGCACAGTGTCAGACTCTCCCGTCATCAATTCAAGATCTTGCCAAAAAATGAATGCAACTCTGGACGTAAATAAATGTTGAGACATTGCAGAAGCTTATTGAATCAATGCCACAGCAAATGTGTGCAGTAATCAAAGCTACAGGTGGTCCAACAAAATATTATGCTCCCTAGCAAACTGAAGCCTTTTTTTCTGATTAGCCTCACTGATTAGTGGTTTTCTTAAGGCTACACAGCTATTTAGTCCCAAACCCTTGAGCTGCCTTTGCATTGTGTGTGTGGAAATGCTTTTACTTACTAGCTTGATAACTTTGAGCACTACAAAATATCAAATATTTAGTGCACATTCAGTATGAAAACATTAGTTGCTTTCTTACTTATGAATAAGCCATGTATGTTCCTCTAAAATTGATACACCTATGACTGTTCTCAACTCCACTCATGTGCAAAATGAGTGCATGAGCTCATGCACCAGGTTGTAAGAAGTGTTAATTGGCTGGTCACCTGTCCAATGATTTACATCAGCTAAAAGCTAGTTTCCCAACGTAATAGTTAACTTTAAGTTTCCCAACTTAAAGGTATTTTAATCACAAATCCAAGCAACTAACAACACAGCTGGATATAAATCAATTAATATTATGACTGGAAAATATTAATTAATTATGTCCTCTGTCATTGCAATTACAGAATTGCAATGACAGTGGACATTTTATGGACTAGAAGTGGTGCATGGGTAAATTTGACCCTTTTGGCTGTTTTGCGCAAATAGTGAATCCTGGAGGTTGGAGTGTTAATAACACCGTCATATGGAAGAAATAGTTAATGAAATGTTAAGAAATAGTTAAAGTGTAAGTTTGCATTCTCTTCTTTTTTAAACTCTTCCTTTAACCCTTAACCTAATACCCAGGGGAGAAGAATTTTAGAGTGCCTGGATCTCACATACGTACGTATTTTGCTTTTCAAATATATTCTAGCAGTTAGTATCATTGCATTGAATAGTTCATTTTGGATTGTTGAAAAAGAAGAATGTGCTAATGATTTTTAACAGTTAGGTGCAAAAAACTTTTCCCTCACTTTATATTTCACTATTTCCTCTTATTCCTCAACTTAATATGTTTGTTTTCCCTGTGACACAAAGACAGCGTAGGAATACAACAAATATGAGGATACGAGAAACAAAATAAGTTGTTCACTTTAGATGGATTCAATTCTGTGGTGCACAACAAGAGGATGAGGCTAAAGAATATGAATTAAAACATTCATCCTTGATCAAATCTTACTTAAAACCGACTCACCACATTCTTCAGTCTGACCTGTACATTCTGGTTGTGCAGTGGGTCGTGGATCCTTGCCTGGGCAAAAAAAAAAGTCAGAAAAAAAATCAACAGGGTGTCATTGATTCACACTCCTTAACAGTAGGTGGTAATAATGCCCTGAAATGTGAGGGGACACCCACTCACACCATAGAAGAAGACCCGCAAAGTTTGTTTGCAGTTTGTTTACATATGCTAATTGAGCTCGTTGAAACATAGCTACAAGCAGACTAAAGTACATGAGATACGGATTTTCTTATATTGAGGACAAAAACATCAGTGTGTTTTGTGCAGCAAGGTGTCGATACATGAAAACATGAAGCCGTCAAAACTGAAGACCACTTCAGGACCTGAGGACATCACAAAAGCGTCTGAGCTGAGCCGGAATGCGTGTGTCCCCACTCCCCCACTGATCTGCTCTCACATTGACAGCTCTGAAACGGGCAGATACGCCTCCACATAGGAGGAGATCATGTCACAATACCTATATACAACTTTAGTAATTGTGTGGCTCATATGAGTCCTTTTTGATCACATACAGACTTCTACTGGATTGTACATTATATAAGGTGACAATTTAACGTTTCATCGTATTGCACAGATGTAGAAGGTACAAAAAAGGGATTTATGTATCTGAAATACGTCAGCTGCGTGTGTGTGTACTCGCACATGAGCAACAGTGCCAGTCTGTGGCCCACCTCCTCCAACCACACCAGGGCCAGAAAGTGTTCCGCACTGCAGTGCGCCTTGGTTGTACTTTCATTACTTAAATTGGCCATGCTTTAGTTGTGAAACGCTTCCCGGCACGGCACGGATTGCCAATATGAGTGCGCCCTTACTTCTTCATGCTCAAAAAAGAACAGGCACTCCATGCATCTCACCAGGTGGCACACCGTATTGTGAAGTTAAAGACCATTGCAGAAGACTGGCTTTCAAGGGGAAAGGTACCGTACTGTCCTGTTTTGATGACCTACGAGCTGAAATTGTAGATTTTCTTGCCCGGAACAATTTGCCTCTTGCAGACCTGTTTAGTAATAGTGTGTGGCTCACATATGCTGCTTATTTTGCTGATGTGTTTGTTGCAGCTGCAACAAACACATCATGTAATATGACCACTATTGTAATAATTATTACAATAGCCGAGTGATATTTATTACAATAGTGACCGGGTCGAGCAACCACCATTATTGTAATAAAAACACAGCTTCTAAACTGCTTTGCTTAAATTTCATTTGTATGCATATATATATATATATATGGAGGGGGGGGGGGTGAAGTGTGTTTAATTGTGTACATTGCATTAATCCAGTGTTGTATTTTTGTGATATACTGTACATAGTGAGGTAAAGTTGGCAAAGCATGGTAAGAATAATGAAAATCCCTGCCCACAAGTTTATACAATTACTCCCATTTTAACATTAAAACATGGAACAAACTATTTACCTTCAGTATTGTAATAACTGTTACTGTTGTGATAAATGTTGTTATTGGCATAAATGAAGACATACAAGAGGATTGTAAATGTATTTTGAATAATAGAAGTCCTTAAACTTTTACTCTTGAAAACAAAAATATAAACATAAAGCACAGGATTTTCATTATTCTTACCATGGTGCGCCACCTTTGCCTCACTATTTATATCACAAAATACAACACTGGATCAATGCAATGTACACAACTGAACATAAATATATTTAAAAAATGAAATTTAAGCAAGACAGTTTAGAAGCAGTGCTTTATTACAATAGTGGTCGTTATTACAATAGTGGTTGCTTGACACAGTCACTATTGCAATAAATGTCACTAGGCTATTGTAATAATTATCACAATAGTGGTTGTATTACCATAGTAGTTGCAACATGTGTTTGACAAATTAAACACATTAAATGTGTCTGTGCAGGGGAGGGGGCATGACATTTTTATAACTCCAGACTTTGAGACTCTTGTCAGAACTAAAAACAGGCCCATTAATTCCCCTTAACTCAGGTGTATGATGTCGGTGTTAAACCTAAGGTTGGAGTGAGTGCTGCTGAATTTTCTTGAAAGCACAGTGTTTTTCATTGTTTGCCTACTGATGAGGTAATCAGAAGAAAAGTTCATTTTATGTACTTGAATCCTTTTAAATCACATTTTTTTGTTTCATTTATTTTGAGATTGCCGCTAAAAACTGCTCCTGAATTTTTTCCATAGTACAGTGTTTGTTGTCATAGATTCAGAAAGTAAGGATTCTCAGCTAAAGCTACAAATTTTGAATCGTTTCGAAGCTACTTCTCAGTAATTGGACTTTTTTATTTCATGTTTGTGCATGAAAGCACTGTTGAGTCTGTTAAAAAAGGCTGACGTTACTGAAGTGAAGAGTTTTGGTTTAATTAAAATGCAGCTAAATGATAGTAAATGGGAATTTTCCCTCTCTAGCATCACCACTCGCTGGTCTTTTTGGTTACTTGTTTATTGTGTTGGCATTCTGTGACATTCTATTCTACGATCTCAAGATCAAACTGCATGATCTTCTCATTCAATAAATTTGAGAAGTTGAACATTTTCCTTAATTTTGGGTCGCAGCTTGTCGTTAAGGGGTGATGGTGGGAACTGAAGCTAGACTAGTTGAGAACCACTGCTATAAATGATGACATACTGTATGAGTATCATTTGGTCATTGTGGCTGTTTTTAAAGATTGCCCTATCATTTCTGAACCTGGTCTTGTTCAAGTGGAAAACTGGGTGGGTTAACACTGTCATAGAGTTTCCTTCTGAAGTGTTTTTGGAGACCATCTGAGGGGAACTACAGACAGCAATTACAGAACTGTCCTCTGGGTTTGGAGTCAGCTATTTCAATATTTTATGTCCACAATGTTTTAGTCTGTGGATTTCTGGTCTTAGTTGTGAATGAAACATCTCTGGGAAAAATAAAGAGATCACAGTCCATTTTGAGAGCTGAACTCCTTGAAAACCTCTGGAATGTGAACAGGAGGAAGATGGATGGTCACACGCAACAACACTGAGCAGCTCACATTTTTTTTCTTTATCAGTGACATAAAGCAGCCAAGAGCAATGAGAAAGACTGATGGAGAACATGCAGGAGAGCGTGACTAAAAATAAAACAGATTCCTCTTTACAATTTAAACATTATTACTGTGTTTTTTCCATAAGAGTATGAGCTGTATTTCTAGGCATTAGGTGTTAATTCCATTTTGATATTCAGTTGTATAAATACTGTAATTCTGGAGTTCCCAAATGTTTTCAACTCAAGACCCAAAGGAGAAATTTTTATGATAAACAAAAATTCAATAATAATCACCATTTTTACTGAATCTCTTGCCATCAAAGTGATACACTAACACCTGAAATTAATTCAATTCAATTCAATTTTATTTGTATAGTGCCAATCATAATCGCCGATTATCTCTAGGTGCTTCACAATTTGAAGCCGAAACCTCATGACGATACAGAGCGTAAACCCAACAGAACCACCGTGAGAAAGCCAAAGGCGACAGGGGGGAGGAAGAACTTCTTTTAACAGAAGAGAGAAACTTCCAGCAGAACCAGCGGCTCAGGGTAGGCGGCCATCTGCCTCGACTGGTTGGGGTTAGTGGAGAGACAAAATAAGAGTAGAGACAGAATAACAAACAACACAGATACTGGGTGATGTCCATAGACACTAGACCGGTCCAGAACCAGCAAACACACAGCCAGGACATAAGGAGACCTAGCGACCTATGCCAGAGGGAGGAAGTACAAAACTACAAGGAAGACACAAGTTAGTATAAATTAACAGATCAATGAAGCAATATAATAACTTTTCTTCTGTTTGTCCATAACAGCATAAAAGGCATCAGGTTCCAAATTTCAAGAACTGCTAGAAATAAACTAATTACTTAAGACAATCCAAAAAGAACAAAATACACAAAAAGTGAACTAAAAGAAAAAAATTGACTAATCCAGATAATTACAAAATTAATAACATACTTTATTACACAAAAAGTGTATAAAGCAAGTATTTCCTCAAGTATTCTTAAAGTGATGATTATGAATTCCCTCAGCGG
>JAQQAE010020060.1:0-10782 GCA_029823295.1 Pseudamia nigra | reverse complement strand
GGTGGTTATCCCGGGGACAGTACCCATGGAACTGAAACAAGCAATTGCCACGCACTTAGATGAGCTTGCAAAGTCTCTCGACGGATACTTCCCTGCACGAGACTCATATCCAGCATGGGTGAGACAGCCGTTCACGTTTGATTTTGAGACAGCAGGAGTCAATGATGAATACCTCGACGAAATCATTGAAATTCAGCAGAACCAGGTCCAACAGCAACTCTTCAGAACAACAACACTGATTTGCATGTATGTAATTTGTTGTGAGTTCATGCACTATGTTGGTTTTGTTCTGCACAGTTCATTTTGTGCACCAGTAGAAAAACTATATGTCTTGAATTTGAAAAAAATCATATTTTATTTTACACTAAAGTAGGGTTTGGTGAATGCGCATATGAAACTGGTGGGGTTCGGTAGCTCCAACACGGTTAAGAACCACTGCTTTAGGGTTTGTTTTGGTTACATTGTCAGAGTTTTTATCTGGGTGAATAAAAAAGTTAAAGCTTGTTTTGCTCATTTTCTTTTTATATGTACATTTTTGTCTTGTTCCTTTGGACAGTTTTATGTTGTTGCACCTTTTATATTTTTGCCTTGTTAAGTTTTTGAATGTCATTTTCTTCTTGTTGCATTTTTATGCCATTTTACTCTAGCTACAGCTTTTATGTAGTTTTTATCTTGTTGAGTTTCTTCTATAATTTATGTCTTATTGCATATTTGAGTCAGTTTCATCTTGTTGTATCTTATGTCATTTCTTCCTGTTACACCTTTTACATAATTATTGTGCAGCTCCTTCTTGCTCCTTTTATATTGTTTACGTCATGTTGAGCTTTTTACGTAGAAAAAGGGGGAAAAATGGCAACGTTTTTTGAATCGTCTTCACACACGGTGAACTGTGTCCACAGTGATGTCTGAAAGTGTTCCTGAGCCCATTCTGTGATTTCTAGTAGAGAATCATGTCTGTTGTTAATGTAGTGCTGCCTGAGGACCTGAAGATCACAAACACCTAGTATTACGCTTTGATGTTCCTCCTGATTCTCTGAATCTTTTGATGACTGCATACACTGTAAGTGGTGGGATCTTTAAAGTCTGAACAATTTTACATTGAGCAACATTTTTCTGAAATTGTTCCACAATATTTAGACAGTTTGTCAGATATCGGTGAATCTCTGCCCATCTTTACATCTGAGAGGCTGTGTCTCTCTAAAATGCTCCTTTTATACTCAGTGATGTTACTGACTTGTTACCAGCTAAGATAATTATTTGTCAAATGATCCTCCAGTTGTTTTTGATTTGTGACAATCACTTTTCCAGCCTGTTCTTGGCCTTTTTGAGATGTATTGTGGCCATCAAATTCAAAATAAGGTAATATTTTCAATGAAGTGGTAAAATGTTCCAGTTTCAACAGCTGATATGTTATGTTCTTGTTGGAAAATAATTTGGTTTTATGAGATTTGCAAATCACTGCATTCTGTTTTCTTTACATTTTACAGAGCAGCCCCACTTTTTTGGAATTGAGGTTCTATATTTTCATCTTATGGCATCACAACATTTTCATCTTGTCACTGTATATTGCTCAGGATCAAAATGAGCCAAATAAATAACAACAAATTTGGGCAGCCTTTTGAGGCTTAACTTGGAAAACCTTTTGACTTGACTTGAGATTTTAAATTCTGTGACTGAAAAGTAAAGTGCAAATCAAAGTAAGGAGGTCACATCTAAATTATGAATGAATGAATGGGAATATATTTATACTAGAATGAAGTCAGGACAGCACAAGGCCAAGTCTCGTGGGAGGCTTAAACACACCGCATATCTCAGTAAATCACAAAACATGTCTACATTCAGGAATGTCTGAGGAGGGGTCCTGAATGGTCGATTGGGTGTGGGTCTGAGGTGCAGGGCTGTGAAGGATTGCATGACATCATTGGACAGCAGTGAAAGAGCCGCCTCCTCGACGGATTTCCAAGAACTGAATAGGAAGATGTTTAAATAATTGCAGGAAAGGGAAGCGAGATGCATGAGTGTGTGTGACTGAGATCTGAGAGTTTTCATTCAATACCTTTTCTTTTTGATTTGTATTCTTTCTCCTCTCCTTTCAGACTGTTTCATCTCCCACACCCGGTCATCTTTAATCTCCCCAAAACACTTTCCCCTCTGAATACGCCGTCCTTTTAAGCCCCCTCCCCTGCTCCCGTTTGCGTGTGGGCCAACAGGAAGGACAAGAATGTTGGACAGGAAATACAGTCGGGTCTTGACATCACTGTTTCCTTTTCCCTTTACCATTTCCTAGAGTTACACTTTGTCCTGTACTCTGCACACCGAGCCCGGGGAACTTTCCACCTTTTCTCGCTCATGACAATGAGTGAGAAAAGCGAGAATGTGATAAAAACCAACTCTGATGTCTCCAGTCTGACAATTTTGTGACCGTATTTTGTGTTTATTTCCACTGGAAACAATGGAGAATTATATTTAGAGAGAAAACGCATTGGTGTCACCCATTTTAATTATGACAGCAATTTTTTTCATTTAGTTTTAGTTGTTTTGACTATGTAATTTATTTTTTTTCGTAATTTCGTCTAAACCATTTTAATTTTAGTCTAGTTTTATTCAAGTAAACATCATAAGAATTTAGTTGACTAAATCTATTTTAGATTTACGTAGATGCTGTTAACCTGCTCTCATCTGAGTTCCTCTGGAACTGTGATGTAAATAAATGAGCAAAAGATGAGCTATATCACCTACACTTATTAAAATGACTTATATAGAGTCAGTAACTTCTTTAATGTGTACTATTAACTTTACTAGACAACATTGTCGTCATAACCGTGTAACTTTGCAGAAACATATCACTAGCACATAAAATAGCATTAGCCTTAGTAAGCTAACCTTTGAATGAATATCTGACTTTTTATTTAGTTACTGCCTTGTTTTCATCATTTTAAAAAAATTGTAGCAAAAGGGCGAAGGGTGTAACATATGCTCTTTTCAGACCAAGCTTCCAACTCAGGTTGGACTTGGGTTGATTTTGTGTATGAAAGGGTTAACCGGGTTAGCCGACCCTTCTTGACAACCTGAGTCAGACCAGGTTTTATTTCAATATGAATGTCACCAACCCGGGTTGCTAACAGCTGAGGTGGGCCAAGGTGAGACTTGCCAGACAAATGAATTATTGATTAGGAATGAAGGGGCACTGCAGTGATGTGAACAAAAAGTTCCAACAGGTCTGTTTTCAAATATATTGTGGTGAACTTTGACCAAAAGTAGGATCATCTGGCAAGAGTACAAGATCCACGAGCTCCTAACTGTAGGCGTAGAGGAGGAAATAACCCGGTGATGGTGAGGGACAACTGAAGGCATTGAAAAAAGCAGTACACGGAGATCCACGACCACAACAAAAACAGAAGACCTTAGGATTTTCGGACACACCAATCTCGTGTGACTCTCCTTCAGGGCAGCCGGGCAGATCAGAGAAGAAACGTTTATGATGTAAGGTGTTGTGTTCTGTCCCTGAAGATGACATGTTGTCTCGCCGCCCATTTTAGCCCCTAAGTTCATTAGTATGCATCTGTCCTGGGGCAAGGATTGTCAAGCTAACCCTGGTCCGACTCCGATCGTTGGTCCGAAAGTGGTATAAGAATTCAGTCGTAAACATGCGTCTGCCTTTTTCAACTTCAACTGCGCCACAAAAAAATGAAGGGTCCTTTCAACCTGACTCGCCATCTGTTATACTTGTCCTCACTTTACATTCCTGAAATATTTGCACCGGTAATTTGGCATTCCAGTTGTTATTATGCACCATGTTGTCTTCCAGTATAGACCTGACTGCCAAAATTTGGAGCTCGAAGAAAAACTGCTACGAGCAGTGGCGTGTAAACAGAAACAGCACTCGAGTAAGAGTATTGTTACTTTATAATTAAATGTTTCAGGTAAAAGAATTAAGTTCAAAGGCATCTCATGACAAAACTTCTCATTTTTTACAGATTTTGTTGCTTTTTTTGTTTTTGTCTAACTGTATTGTTTTGGGTTTTTTTTTTTGTTTTTTTGTTCATTTCGGTTAAATTACTTGAATGTTTTTGCTTATTTTGATATTTATTTTGTGCATTTTTTGTCCATGTTTGCTTACTGTCTTCATTTTTGTTGATTTACTTCATCATCTTTGCTCATTTTGTTGCTTAGTTTGTTCATTTTGTTAATATACTCAGTTATTGTGTTTGTTTGTGCTGATTTATTGCCTATTTTGTTTCATTTTTGGTTAATTTATGGTTATTATTCAATTTTTGTTCATTTATTTGATAGTGTTTGTTAATTTTTGCTCATTAATTTTCACTATTTCAGTGATTTTACTCATTTTGACAAAAAAAATACTCCTACTCACTGAGGTGTGTATCTCAATGAGCAGAAGTACACTTTTTTCATCACAAACGTAACTAAGAGTAAAACTTACTTTGCAAAACACCTACTCTCAGAAGTACATATTTCTGAAGAAAGTACTCATGTACATGTAACCAAGTAAAAGTACTTGAGTAGCGCCCACCGCTGGCTGTGCTTTCTAACGACCCTGGAAACAGTCCACATTTGAATCCCAGAGGGAGGATAAAGTGAATGAAAGGGGCTTAGCTGCTCGTTAAGTACATGAATTTGTATAATAATGAACCCAGTTTCTGTCTTTTAAGTCTATAATCTTTGATGTCTGCATAACCTACAGATATGCAAGTTTCAGCTGATGGTCCTCATTCAAACACAGGCTACCTGATGTGGTTTTGTGTAAAAGCTTAAATTGTTGATGATAAAAGTGCCAAAATGTGGCTCATGTTGCCTCCCGGTCACAAAGCGGGTTCCACTCCCTACTCAGCTGTATTTCATGAGAACTTGCCTAAAGAACTCCTCATTGCTCTTATCCGTCTTGCTCTTCCTGGCAGTTTATCCATTTTCCTTACTTTTCCACAGCTCTGCTTAACATTAGAACTTGGCAGAGATCCACTAACATGTACTTGATCTCTGTTCAGAAAAGTGTGCATCTTAACAAGCTGTTTAATCTCAACTGACTGTTTCAATTTAATTTTTCTGGAAATGACCAGAGAGGAGTGAGATAATGCCAACTATTTGTACAACAATTTTAGATGTTTTGGTACTTTTCTGGAAACACATGAGTACTTCAATATCTCTGAGGTGTCAAATAACTACACTGAGAAGATTACACTTAATTCTTTCACTAGAGACAAGAGAAAAACCTCACCTCGCTGACAGATTCTTGGCATTTGCTTGAAGGACAACAAGATTTTATCATTAATTGCTGGGTAAAAAGCAATGTTTTATGCTATTGGATACTTGCTGCATTATAGCAGAGGTCGTAACGCCATTAAGGACGAGAGGGAGGAGGGGTCAGTCGCATTCCTGGTCCATTCTCTCAATCCTTCATGTGCCTGGGGGAGGTTAGGGGACTGAGGAGAAAGATTAGGTTCCCTGATGCCGGGAAAGATGAGAGAGGAGTGCCTGCAGAGAAAGTTGGGTCTTGGGGTCTGAGAGCCCCAGTAGGAATCTATGAGACTGACCACATTACTGGCTGATTATACGCAGCCACACTCTGAAGACGAACACCAGCGTTTGTTTAGTTGTTTTAAATGATTTGACACACATTATGACATGTTTTAGTCTTGTGTTTTGAATGCAGTCTACTTTGGCTGCATCATCTGAACTTAATTTATTTTCCATCACGGCTGCAAAGACACTGTCACACTCCGGAAAAAGATTCTTGTCGCTCTCGTGTCTGGGTCACAGTGTCCCACAGTGAGTCGCTGCTGTGGAACCGAGGCCCAGTCATGCTGTACCTATCTGATGGTTGACGTGTAAACAGTTACATGAAACAGCTGCATGTCGACTACCAAAAGTTTGGCAGTCTTGATCAAAGCTATATGTGCCTACTTTGGATCTAAAATATGAAACATGTTCTAGGTCAGAGGTGTGGCACCCGAGCCATTTTTGGAACAAAAGAAAAAAAGATATGTGTCTAGACCCACAAAAAATATCTGAATAATTCATACACCACATGACACATTTAAGCACATTTGAAAATCAATTAGTACATCATTTCATTTATTTTTATCCATCTTGTTTGTTCACTTGTTCATCTTTGTTCCTTTTTTTCATGTTTTCATCTACTTGACTCTTTAGCTCATTTTTTTTCATTTTATTGATTATTTTGTTCATATGTTCATAGTTTTTGTACGTTTTGCTTTTTACTCATTTTTGTGAAGTTTTGTTCATTTTTTTGATATTCTTACATTTTTTGTCTATTTTTTGTGATTTTTTCTTTCTGAAATTTGCTTATTCTTCTTCATTTTTAATTTTTAATTTATTTTGTTCTGTTTATTTTATTGCTTACTTAATTTTTTAAATCATTTTAATCCAGTGAATATATTATTTTTTGTAATTTTTTTTCATTGTCCCAATTACTTTGCTTTCTGGATCATTTCATTCAGTTTTGTCTTAATCCTGCTCATTCTTTAATCCCTGTCATTTTATTATTTTGGTCATTTATGTTATTATATTGTTTAGTTTTCTTTGTTTTATTGATCATATTGTTCATTTTTGATCCTTAAATCAGCTGTATTGTTCATGATCTTGTTTATTTTCTTCATTTTGTGGATTATTTTCTTCAGTTTTGTCTTCATTTTGTTCATTCATGAGGCAATTTGTTCTTTTTGTTTGCTTATTTTGTTCATTTTGATTGATTATACTGTCTTACTTCAATCATTGGACAAAGCCACAGGAGCCACCAGTGAGGGGCTAAAGAGCCACATGTGACACAATATACTGTAACACACTAGAATAAATCAAAATGAACAAAATAAGCATTAAACCAACAAAAAGAAGGAAAAAATAGTACTAGTTAATGAAAAAAAATTTACAAAAAAAAAAATGAATGAATAAATATTCATGGAAAGTTCTTGATTACAAGCATTCATGAACAAATACTATGGATTCTATGCTACCATCATGATTCCTGCACCTTGACACAGTCTGGCGGCTTGTGTACTAGAGAGATGCCTGAGGCCACACCAGTGGGGATACACATCCATGGTAGGTCCAACCATGCTGGACAGGTTCAAGCTGAGTAACAAAAGCAGGCATCCTGTTCCTCCAGGTTGGGGGTTGAGATCAGAACCAAACCAACTACCCTACCTTGTAAAACAGAAACCAGTTACAGAATTAAGAAATGTTTGTGACACACCTGACCATGCTGGTGAGACTGTGACCATGGACCCCGGTGTCACAAGAATGACATCTACAGATGAAAGCTGAAAGGAAGTCTGCAGTCCGACTTAGCTGTTACTTAAACCAAGAGAGTTGGTTCAGCTTGGGTACTGGAACTACGAGTCCCTGCACTGCACATGGAGAACAGATGAAGGTGACTGTGGATTCTACAGTGTAGAAAAGCTTTAAGTAGAACATTCATCATCCCCTCCATGACGTGCTGCTCAGTCACAGGCGCACGTTCAGTGACAGACTGATACCACCTTTGCACCACTGAACGACACAGGAAATCATTCCTGCCTGTGGCCATCACACAGTACAATTCTTCCATCTAACAGCTTAACTATAGACAACAATATTTTGCACATTTAATATTTGGTCATCAATTACAAAATTGTTTTGTACATATACTAATTATCATGTTGATAACATTTGTCTGGTGCATATTATACACAGTACTTGTTTCAATATTTAGCATCCTGTTTAAAGAGGTAACTGAAATTTTCGGGTTATACCCCATATTTTATATTTCAATATTCTATTTTCGATTTTCTATTAATATATTATACCAGAGCTATCTTGTAATATAATATTTTGTTAGTTCAATCTTTGTAATATAATACTTTGGTACTTTCTGTTTTTTGTAACATAATATTTTGGTACTTTCTTCCCTTACTTGTATTGTATTCTCTATTCTGGCATGGAGCAGCTGTAACCAAACAATTACCTCTGGGATTAATAAAGCGTTCTGATTTTGATTCTGATTGATTCATTTTTTTGTTTGCATTTTGGTTTGCACACTACATTTCACTATAAAGGGATACAATTCTTAAGTTTTTTTTACTTTCTTTTGAGATATTTCTGGACTATGTGGGTCAAACACTAAATGTAACATCACCACCGTCAGATGACGAATGAGGAGTTTTCAAATCAAGAAAGGCTCTGTTCATACACTCAAATTTTGAACTTAGTTTTTATTGGTTCTCCTGTTTGAATTTGCACTGCCTATCATCTGCCAATAAAAAAAAATCATAATTACTCATTACTGCACTCCATGAAAAGCTTGTTTACCAGGTTACATTGCTGTGAGTATTAAAAAGTTGTGTTGCTTTTTCATTTTTTAAAAGGGTAATTAGTAATATAAGTTTAACGATTAATTCAAAATTTTGTTTGGAATTGGGCCACAGAAAATATGTGTGACGCATCATCATGAACAACTAGCTGTCAGTCTTCTGGCAGGTGAAGCCAATGAGGAACAGAACAAAGATCGAGTGCTGGAGAAGAAACAGGGACAGGCTTGTTAACTCTTTGGCTTTCAAGACGCCCAACAGGGATTTGCATTTCTGATGATTATAATGATGTTTGTCAGAACTTACTGAGGGTTAATTTAATAAAACACAAATATTAGTGTTGTGACTGTTACTAACAACACTGAGAGCTGCAGACTCTTCGAGGAGGTGATCATTTTGGAAACTGGGGCAACTGTGGGCAAATGACAAACAATTGGTTCACTGAGTTTTTTTTTTAATCTGCTCTGAATGCATCCTTAAAGCACCTATTTCACAATAAATTCCTAAATGAAACCTGCTGTACAGCTGAATGGAACTCAGCTATTGACAGAACACTGATGGACCTTGAGAGACAAAGGAGCGTTCAAGCACTTCGGGCTAAAATTCTGCCTCTAACATTTTCCTCTGGGATGTCAGCTCCTCTCTGAGGGGACAGAAATCATTCTGATGCCTTGCATCTCGGTAATGGATCAGAGTCTGCACACAGACTAATGCAGAACAAAAGAAAGACTTCTTCCAGCAGTGTGAGCATAGCAGAGAAAGATGCACAACAATGTTAGTAGGAAATGTTGAATGTAAAGAGTATAATGAGTATTGTCAGCTGGAATGTAAGAGGAATACGGGCAAAACCCCAAAAGGAATGAGCCAACGGCTGGTTTGTGTTACGGTGACTGTGCAGTGTGAGGCTTATTGGCGCAGAGCACGCAGCTTAAGTGTAGGGAGAGGTCCCATCCACAGGCATGATGAACTTTTTGGCAACTGGACAGGTCTGTCCCACCGAAGGAAGCATGTGCAAGTCCATCCTGGATTAGATCCACAGCCACACAAACACACACCGACCACTACATTTATCTCATAAAACTTTACACCTGCAACCCAAAGTTAAATTAAAATGTAAATGTAGCACATGGAGTCTGGTGAATCATTTTTGACCGTGACACACATGGGACTAACAGCATCTGCCCAGAACTGTATCTGTATAGACCTGTATGATCTTTTGCCAAGTTCTGACACATGATATTTGTGTTAAAATGGTCACTGTGTCAGAACAGGCAATTACAGAGCCATACAGTTTTCTATGTCCTGAAAGACCACATGTGACTTCTCAACAATGTACAGTATGTCTGAGCTCTGTTCAGGCACTTTCGGAACCAAGACTGCAAACAAAGCATGGCATCCAAAGAAGTGTGATACTAGATGGTGTACCAGTTCTTTGATTACACAAAGGGAATTTTAGGCATGCCAACACATCCCTTCCCCATGTTTACAGTCATGTATGTTAAACTACATTATGCTCCCATTGGTCAATGTCACATAAATGATGGAACAATTCTAATTTGCTAGTCTTTCTGAATGGGCACTCAGTACGTTTATGGTTGTAACTCAACTAAGGCATTTAACTGGACTGTTGTCTATGTTTCTTGCACGTGAGTGAAATTGATTTATTGTTGAAATCATGTCGCCTCCGCTACGATAAGTGGTGATATGTACTTTTTCAGCTTGTTAGTGTTGAGCCATTTCTGGTTGACCTACGACATCACAGACCACAACTACAGTCAATAGTGAGCTAGTACATTAGTGATCCAGCGGTAACTGGCACAACTTCTGGAATTTGATGCAGAGCTCTAGCACATGCACAGCATCCTATTCCAGTCTGACTGGTCTGTATACACACAGGAGTACATCGACTTTCAATAAGTTGTGATGTATACCTTGCATAATAACAATAAACATTCATTCATTCATTCATTCGATCGCATTGTGTGTTAGTCTGACTTTTAAAACTTCAATATGAGTCAACGTAGCATGTCCTTTTAAAGTCTAGTTTTAGTTGAACTAACGCGATAATTAGATTCTTTAGGTGTTATGTACTTCTACTGACTGTTTGCACATGCTTCATACCCATCCATCAGACTTTTCAATGAATGATCTAACCATTTATATTTTTGTCCTTCTTAAATGTGGTGCTAGATATTAGACTATTTCTGTATTTACATTTTTAATTTTCTTTTACCAACTCTAGTGACTGCTATTGTTTGTGTACAGATACCTGAATGAGTGTGTGAGATGTTGGATAGCTTTATAATGCGTTTGATATGTGTGTGTTATCAGGCTGAAGGATGTCTCTTTGATGCTCATACACAAATGAAGGTCCTAATGGATAAATATACCGTAATTTCCGCACTATAAACCGCACCTGATTATAAGCCTCACTGTCCAAAAATGTCACATTTTTAATTTT
>JAQQAE010020059.1:0-10783 GCA_029823295.1 Pseudamia nigra | reverse complement strand
AAGAGCCAAAAAATTAACTTAAAATATGCTGCAAAATGAACAAAAATGAGCAAAATAAGCGTGAAATGCAAAAGAATTGAAGTAAAAATAAAATCAGCAACAAAATTGAATTGAAATGAATTATATAATGTATACATAACATGAACAAAAACAATAAAAAAGAATGAGAAAAATGAACTTAAAATATGCAGTCAAATGAACAACAATGAACAAAAGTAAGCAAGAACATCCATCCATCATCTTCGGCTTCTCCTGGTCAGGGTCACAGGGGCAGCAGCCTGAGCACAGAAGCTCAGACTTGCCTCTCCCCAACCCCTTCCTGCAGCTCCTCTGGGGGGTCCCCCAGGTGTTCCCAGGCCAGTTCAGAGACATATTCTCTCCAGTGTGTCCTGGGTCTGCCCCAGGACCTCTTCCCATCCAGGAGCTAGTTTTGGCAACTGGAAAGTGGACCACCCAGGCCTCTGCCTTCAGCTTCAAACCAAACAGCACTGGTCCCTTACGACCCTTCCTGCAGGTGGGGGGCCCACAGGAAGGCATAGTCATAACGGTCTTCTGAATCGCTCTTAGTCTGTCCGGTCACCTAAGACCAATTTTCCTTGGGAGATACTACCAGGGGCGGATTGCCCCCGACAACATAGCTCCTATAGGATCACTCAAGCACATAAACTCCTCCACCACGATAAGGTGGTGATTCAAGGAGGGGAAGCAAGAGCATAAATAAACATTAAAAATATGAAAAATTTGTTTAAATAGTGCAGCAAAATTAAACAAAAATGAACTAAACGAGCAATAAAATGAACCCAATTGAACAAGAAAGGAACAAAATGAGAACAAAGTGAACACACATTAATCAGGCAGTTAAAGGGTTAAGGTCCCTCATCCCGACCCTTCTTCCCTTCTCCTAAACGAGGGGCTTCCCAGCTGTAGACTAGTTGTTCTTCTTCTCTTTAAACCTGCACAATTACAAAGTGATGAAACTGAAACCACAATGCGTCTGGACTGTTGTCGGACATGCTACTGAAATGCGGTGTCAGGTTTGTTCGGCTGTCCTGGATCGTAACGTGCAGCCTGTCACATGAGTTGAAGAGTTTGTCGGAAATTAAATGAGATACAAGGGGCAACGAAGGGAGACCGAACCACTTAGAAACAGTCTCGTCATATTCCCAGTGCTGCTGTCGATGTTGCAAACTGATTTATACACGGGAGCGAAGCTGAGGTTCTTTCATTTTTAATTTCATTTGAAGTTAAAGTCGTCTTTGAAGTCACATCACATTAATTTGACATTAGCTTTACACAGAAACATTTATTAGGGCTATTTCTTAGGATTTATTACCAGGAGTTATTTTTATGCTTCGACTTGAGTGAAAATGGGAGCTCTGTTTTCCACTGTCAGTTTTTAATATGTGTGACTCTGAATATGGTTTGGAATTACCGTATTTTCTGGATTAAAAGTCGTGGTTTTTTGCATAGTCTGGTGAGGGGAGCGACAAATACATCGGAGCAACTTGCATTTTGAGTAAATTCGACTACACGGTGTTTGTCACACTGACAGCCGCTAGAGGAGGCGAGCCGCAGCGCAGCTCAAGCGTGCAACCGCCGCCACGTGCTTGAGCCCCGAACAAATGCGACCTGTTCTGCAGAGCGACTAATACACATTTTTTTCTTCTTCATTATGCATTTTTTGGCTCGTGCAACTAACATACCGGAGCGATATATCACCTGGAAAATACGGTAAATGTCTCGTAGGTTTTAGATGAGCATTTCAAGAAGACTGATGCTCTATTCCAGCTATGTTTGCTCTGACCACCTTTGGTTTTTGTTTACCATCGGTTTCAAGGCTGTTCTTGTCACAAAACCACATTTTATCATTTCAAAAGTCAAAATGAAACCACTGTGAACAATTGCAAGTCAACAGTTCAACTCAGGGGGGGCTGCAACAGATTTGGGGAAAAAAAAAAAAATCACTTTGGTCCCCACCACTTTTACAATTTCGTGCAAGGTTTATGACAAATGTGCAAGTTGGGCTGGGTGATTATATGATCATGATTAGTGATGGTGAGAAATTTCAGGTCAATTATGGTGATCAGGTGTGAGCATATTTACTCGATCAAACATGGTGGCAATGTCCGTTTGAGGCGCTGTCTGACCAGCACTAAAGACCTGTGGAGGGCAGCAATACGAATTGGATATGTCTAGTCTGCTGGAAAGAAGGAAAGGAAGAAGAAGAAGAAGAAAAATGTGCGTGACAACAGCCAATCAGAGTTGACTTTTTCCTGGTCCACTTTTGTTTGTAAGTTGCCAGAGAAGTAAACAGAATAACCAAACGTGGAGCTAAACACGGAGCTGAGGGCAGTGAAATAGATGCCGGCCATGACTTGGAATTATCCTGTGAAGATGAGGCTGAACCTAACCCTTTCCCCACAGAATCAGCTGGCTGTCATCCTCAATTGTCCAAGAATGTTTCTCTCAGAATCTAGTATTGCCACAGTTGGGATAAATAAGAGTCACTTGTACATTCTGCATCAGGTGTATCATCCTCTAATGGCTCTGACATGTGACGGATCATTCTGAAATGTATCTTGTCCACTGCAAGCGTAAAAAAAAAATAAAATGCAGTGACTTTGTTTTTTTCCCTTTTGCACCGCTTTCTGCTCAGCCACCCTGAATCCAAAATATCAGTTTAAAAAAACTGGACCTTGAAACTACAGCCTTTGATAATAATATAATTGCACCAGTTGACCTGCAGTTTGAATAATTAATTAAACCGGAGAGTACCACATAACTTGCATACATGCTTTTCATGCACACTAGTGTTTCCATATTAATCTAAAAATGGCAATATCGTAATCTGAATTTGACAGGTGTTTTGCAATCACCATATTCTGATTGGACATTCAGAGTTTAGTCTTTTTCCAAAGATATGCTCATATTTTTCTGGTTATTTGAACAAGTATGTGGTATATTCAGAAAATGCAGCTCATTAGTTGGTTCAGATCAGCTGTGTTAGAGACAAAGACCCTCTCTAGTACAGATGGATGCTCTGAATTAAAGTCCAGAGTTCTGGTCAGACAGAAAACACACCATAATGATCATATCAGAAGGGATTTAGAAATTAACAAATATCTAACCCACTGACTTCATCTGACTGCAGTAGAAGGAAGGCAGAATTCACACAGAGGAGCATGTGTCATGATATGAGTAGAAGATTCAATTTTATCGGTCATGTAAACAGTGTATTAAGAATTTGATAAGAGCAGAGAAAAAAGTGAGTATTGTGTGCATGTAAACAGTGACTAACGTTTTGTTTTGATTGAGTCACAAAAATAAGCTTGCGTGGTGCGCCAGTGGTTCACTTCATACATGGTGTACGGCTGAAATCAGAGTACAGCAGCAGTAGCGGGGTTCGATTCGGGCCTGAGGCCATTCACTGCATGTCATTCCCATCCTCGATTTCTCCACATTTCTTGTCTCTCTCCACTTGTACTGTCAAAGAAAGGCACAGAAAGCCCAAAAGGAAATCTTAAAACTGCCTTTAAAAATTTAAAAGTTTGCTGAATTGGGAAAAAGGGAAAAGAAACAAACACATTTTTTGTCTTTGATTTGAAACAGGATGCTAGCAGTCAAACTTTGGACACACCTTCTCCTTCAGTGTTTGCACCTATTCTCTTCTCAGTCATTCTATTCCTACTGCCTCAGTTAAAGCAGTTGTTAGTGCATGGTGTTTTCTGCTGCAGCTTCTGAGCCAGTCTGACTCTTTCAGTCATCATCTACATCGAATGAATGGAAACAGTGGTTATACAGTATGTATAGTGAAAGCAGAATCTGGAGCGGGTAGGGACGTTATCTTTTGCGATGGCTGCAGCGCTAACATTAGCCGTGCTGCTGCCTAGCTAGCAGGCTGTCAAATGCATGGCATTGTGTGCTGAATGGGTGCATACAGGTGTTTCCACCTTTACATTAAATTCATTTCCAAGTGCTACTGGAGGCCCTGCTATCATCTTTACATCTAAAATATGAACACACTTTCGGGCGCTTCTGCCTGGCAACATGTTAGATACATTGTAAACAAACCAGCGCTGTGTGTGACGTCATTGTGTACATGATGGCATCGATAGTGGAAGAACATGATATTGTTCCCAAGGAACTGAGCCACGGGGAACTAGTTCTCAACAAGAACTAGATTTTGATTCCCATCTCTAGTCTCCAGGAAAAAAAACCTTTAGGAACCACTAGTTCAAAATACATGAAAAGGGCAAAAAAAAAAAAGCAGAAATTAACTGTTGACAAGAGACATGTTTTACTACATAATTCCATATGTTTTCTTTCAGTTTGGATGTCTTCAGTATTAATGAAAAGTGTTGGAAATAATAAAAATAAATTAAAAACACTGATGGAGACGGTGTGTCCCAATATTTGTAGGTCTACAAACTTTGCCAAATTCATCATGTCATTCTAAATGAAATTGTAATAATGGTAGCAGGTCTTGCTTTTTTAATCATTGTCTTCATTCATGCACATAATCATATGACTGCGAGATAAAAACACGGCCTCAGTCCAAACCCCTTTACAACAAAAAATATATTTAATCCATAAAGACTGGGAAACAACCTTGGGATTGGTAAAGCCCGCTTACTTCTGGGAGATCGTAAACTGATGCTCAGTTCCTCAGTCCATTATCCGTGCATATTTCATAATGCGCTGCGTAGACGATAAATCCTGCAGCTTTAATTTGACACATTCCAAAGGTGTGAGAAGATGAGGCATGCAGCTATTTATGAGGGAAGTGAGGTGAGAAAAATACTTGAATAGCTCAAGTATTTTAACATTGAACGCACCAAACACTCATCACCTGTGGAGCTACAGTATCAGCCTCTGCATTTTCCCTTGTCAATGAAAAGAACAGCTTCTGACAAGGCATCAGTTACAACGTCGATGTATTTTTTTGTTGAGTCAGAATTTTTAGACTGACAGCAGTGCAAGTTGTGTTTCCTCGCTGCGTGGTAGTTCAGATTTCACCTAAAATCCAACACTTCAAGGCTAAATGTTGTGTTGTAAAGTGCTTGAGTAAGAGTAAAAAAGTTTGACTCAAGTAGTGACTAATGTAATTATGTGGAACTTGTTGCACATATTTGTTCAGTTTTAGTGACGTATTATCATGTTTGTCAATTTGCATGGTTGTTTTGTTCATTTTTACAAATTTTGTTGTGTGTTTGCTGATTTTTTAAGGTTGCTGGGTTATATTCTACATTTCCATTCATTTTCTTCATTATTTTGATCATTTTTGCTCATTTTGTTGTGCATTTTGTTGTTTTTTGCTCCATTTTTCTGGCTATTTTGATCATATTTATCAGTTTACTTGATTGTTTTGTTTGTTTTTGCTCATTTTGTTATGCATTTGTTCTTTATTTATTTAATTGGTTATATTCTACATGTCTATTTAACTACTTCATTGTTTTGATCATTTTTGTACATTTTTTGTGCATGTTGTTGTTTTTTGCTCCCTATTTCTAGTTATATTGATCATATTTATCAATATTGTATTGATTGTTTTGTTCGTTTTTACTCAGTTTGTTAAGCACTTGTTGATCTTTATTTATTTTGTTGCCTGTATTGCACATTTTTATTCATTTTATTTAATTCTTTTCAGTGTGTTTGTTTATTTTACTCCTACTCATTGAGGTGCAGCCAAATGTAACTCAGTAAAAGTTATAGTTTTTTCATCACAAATGTGACAAAAAAGTATCCTGTAAAACAACTACAGTACTTATTTGTTTGGAAAAACTACTCAAGTACAGGTAAAAGAGTACAGTGAGTACTACCAACCTCTGCCTCTTATTCACTTTGTTTTCTACGTTTCTCGCTCTTTTCCTCGTCAGAATTTGACCGTTTCGTCCAAGTTTTCAACAGATCTCTCTTTTCTTTACAGTCTCAGTGTTTGTGCTTCTACTTCACCGATCCCCCGCCCTCCTATTTCACGCACCATTTCTCTGTTTAATTGCTGCTGGCTGAAACCTTCTCCATATTCCCCCGCAGCTCAGCATTCCTCCAGTCCAACGCTGCTGCAGCCTCGCACTATTCAATTACCCCTTGGTAGACTAAAGCAGGCCGGCACTGTTTGGGCTCTGAATCACTGAAACGCCACTATGGACAGAGGCCAAACGTCGGCACCTTCAACGATAAAGAGAAGAGCCGCAGTGCTGTCGTCCCCAATGTAAGGGGAATACTGAGAATACTGAGAGCTGAAGTCCGCTGTTGTATTTGGGTTCACGACAAAGGATAGACACTTACATATTAAACCTTTCATGCACAAATTATGAAAAAAAAACTGGGGCTATGACGTTTTCAGTCTTCAGCCTTTTCAAGCATTTTCCTAACTGCATTTTTGTTCATTTTTCTTACTTTTTTCTATCTATTTTTGCATCTTTTCATTATTATGTTATCCATTTTTCTTCCTTTCTGTTTTTTGCTGTTCCTTTCCTCACAAATTCTTGATTGTTTTGTTCATTTAATTTATTTTTCTTCTTATTTTGGTCATTTTTCTTCATTTTGCATATAATTTTGTTCATTTACTTGTTTATTTTGTACATTGTTCTTATTTTTTTGTATCTATTTTTGCGTCTTTTATTTTTAATTTCTTAATTATTTGCTCAATTCTGTTCCTTTCTCCACAAATTCTTTCAATTTATTTTTCTTCACATTTTGTTAATTTTTATTCATTTTGAATCTAACTTGATTCATTTATTTGATTATCTAAGTTCACTTTTCTGCTTTTGTATCTAGTTTGGTTAGTTTTTCTTCTTTCTTTGTTCCCGAATTTGTTACTTCTTGATCATTTTGATCATTTAATTTTTTTTATTTTATCAATTTTTCTTCATTTTACATCTAATTTGGTTCATTTATTTGATTATTTTTGATAATTTTTCTTCCTTTTTGTTCTGTTCTTAGCAACTTCTTGATTGTTTTGCCCATTTAATTATTTTTCTTCTTATTTTGTAAATTTCCCTTTGTTTTGCATCTATTTTCGCTAATTTGACTATTTTTTTTTCATTTTTCTGCTTTTTGTGTCTAACTTGGTTCATTTATTTGATCATTTTATTCATTTTTCTTCCTTTCTCAGAAATGTCTTGATTATTTTGCCCATTAAATTCCTTTTTCTTTTTACTTTGTGAATTTTTCTTCATTTTGCATCTACCTTGCTTCATTTATTTAATTATCTTAGTTAATTTTTCTGCTTTTCATGTCTAATTTGATTAGTTTTTCTTCTGTTTTTGTTCCTTACTTTGTAACTTCTTGATCATTTTGTTCATTTAATTTATTTTTCATATAATTTTTTTCACTTTATTAATCTTCTTTATTATTTTGTACATTTTGCGTCTATTTTTTATTTTAATTCAAAATACTCCCTGACTTATTGCATTTTTCTTTGTTTTTTTGCCATAATTTTGGAATTACTGTGAATTTAATGGTGCCTTGTTGCTGCCACTTTGGCTTTGCAGGGCAGCGTAACAGACACCATGCATGAAAGGGCTAACGACCCTAAACAGGGTCCGATCAGGTTCATATTGTCTTCAAATGGACAAGTCAGTTTCACATGATCATGTTTTACCTTGACATGTTTGAATCGTCATTTGTCAGACAGGTGCTTTTTGGAGGCATGGCCTCCGGCATCTTCTTGACGATGGCATCCCAGGTTTGGGCGACCGCATAAGCTGCCTCATCTGCCATGATGGCGGTGGTGATTTTTCTGGATGTGTGTTGTGACAAAGGCCTTTTTGAGGATCTGCTGAGGCTCCTGGGCTCGACTGACCCCTCTTGGTGTCTGAAAGAGAAGAATAGGGGATTATTCTTTGGAGGGGGGGGTGTGAGGAAGGGCCAATGACATTGAATAGTTTGTAGTCAGTGTTCAGGATGTAATTAGAGTCTGTGTTACTTTCTTCTTGGCCAGTTCTCAACATATTATTATGCTAATAATACTGTAATTCATACCGCTTCTGTACAGGTTCATCTATAATGTGTTGACACTTTTGTGCAACGTGGGATTATAATATTGCAGAACACTCATTACTACAGAGGTATACAATAAAAGGACAATTTGTTTACTCGCCCCGAAGGCATCAGAGGGAATAGATCTGCTACTTCATCTTTTTGCAGGCCAGTTCAGTATGGTCTTTCCATGACAGCTGCCGGTCAATCATAATGCCTTGTCCGAGTCATTAGACAGGGTGAGAAAAATTGTATCTTCTGAATATGATCTGGGGTACCTGTATGGCAGTCATGCTAAAATGAAATATGGGGGTTCACCATCTGCTACAGCCCTGTGGCGTAGCACTGCCTACCCCCAGTATTATTAAATCTTCTGTGTGTCTCATTGTTATCATCATCATCATCATCATCAATTTAGCATCCTCATTACCCTGTGGGTAGGGGTTGGACGTGTTCTCCCGGTGGTTCCATTGTTCTCTTGTTGGGGTCGTATGGCTTGTCTCCATCTTTCTCAGTCTTGAGCAAGTGCAGGCCTTAGTCTAAGGACCCTAGTGTCTTCCTGGATGCTGTCTCTCCATCTTTGCTTTGGATGTCCACGCAGACATCTACCGTTGACCTCGAAGTCTAGAATTTTCCACAGCCATCTGTCCATGCCCGTCCGTTCTAGATGTCCATACCACCAAAATCTGCTACTTCAGCAGACATCTGCGATCTCAGGGATCTCAGGGATCGCAGAAGTCAGATTGCAGGAGCAGGTTTTGCAGCTCTTTTCTGGGTCTTCCATCTGCCAGCCTAACAGAGCAGATCCATCGTACCATATCTTCTAGTTCTAGGAGCAATGCCATGATTAGTCAGGATGGGAAGCAGGTCACGGAACTTTCCCCAAGCTGATCTCAACCTGGCACTTGTTGCATCAAAGCACCTTCCAGAATGGCCTACTGCAGATTTGAAAAAGGCAGCCCAACACCTAAAGCATGACAGCTCATAAACAGACCAGAGTGGCCGTTTTAATTACAGAATTACTGCATGTAAATACATATTTGCCAAGACAAGGTTCTCATTTACATCCTTGAGGGGCTTAATGTTTGGTACATTCCTTGAGCAGAGTGCCTATTGTATCGTTTAGAGTCGTTTGAGAGCCATGCAAAGCCAGTGCTGTGTTTCTTTATTAGTCCATTATCGCACGCTGTCTCTAATACCGGGTGATGGGTTTGTTTCCATAGCGACGTCACTCCGTCTGCAACGCGCAAAGCTGAGCGAATAATAATGAACCCAGTGGGTAAACAACTCAGTATTCAAATACTGATGCTTGAGCAGATCCAAACATTTGTCTTGATCTAACAGATGTTGCAGAACTTTGTAAAAATCACCTTTGAGTGAGTGGTTTAAATTCCCACTAAAAAGTAGGGAGGCCAGTTTTTTTTTTTTGAAGGCGAAACAGGGAACATGGGTAATTTTATCATTCCATACACCACTCTAAATACGCAGCATCCATCATGCTTCCTTAATCAGGCCAGCGTTTTTTTTTTTTTTTTTTAATAGAGACAGTTTCAGATCCTTCCACAGTGAGCGGCGGTGGATGTGCTCATATTTGCAATTGCAAGCATGAATGTGAAGCTGGAGCAGGACGTTTTTAGGCCACACACGAGCAAAGCAAAACACACACACACAAACACAACGCTTATCTGTTTCTCTCTGAGGTCTCACACATCGTAATGGCTCTATCTTCATCACACACACACACACACCACACACACATAGAATCCACTGAGGTATCCAGACTAATTATCAGGCTGTTAATGATTGCCGTGCATCAGCAGTGCTCCAACCATTCATTACAAGAGCTTCTTCTTCATGCCCCTACTGGGCCCGTGAGAGCGCTTATCACACACCACACCACTTGATGGGCTTAATGCAACCTATTAACCAACAAAAGTCTGGATATGAAGTTTTCTGAAGCCCCTCCCATCTGTAACACACTTTGGTTTATGTTTTTGTATCAGTCCAAAGTCAAGCATGATTTGGATGAGATGGATTGTTCCAATTTTTATCTTCTTAAGGGAGGCTGTTGCAAGGGAAAACCATAATTACTCTTGTAAGAGCGGCAGGAGAATGTGTGAAGAGCGGTCACAGCTAATCCGAGCTGAAGTTGTTTTACAGAGAGTCTGAGCAAGAGTCAGTTCCGCATCTGTCACATGTGCAGCAAATGTCAGGAGAGGGGATTTCAGTCGTCTTCCCGCCAAAATGAGTGAAACGAGACATAGTTTGATTGCCCATGATCACAAGGTATCCACTGAGAAATTTGTATGTCTTCCCTTGTTCCAGCTGGTAACACCACCCATCCCAACTTCAATTCAATTCAACTCAGTTCACTTCAATTTAAGTCAATATAATTCATTTGAATTCAGTTCTATTTTTCAATTAAATCAAATTCAGTGCAATTCAATGCATTACAATGCAGTGCAATGCAATTAAATTCAATATAATTCAATTTAATTTAATTCCTTTCAATTCAACCCAATTCAGTGCAATTAAATGCTATTCAGTTCAATCATTTTAATTCAATTCAAACCAGTTCAAGGCAATTCAGTTCATTTAATTTCAATTCATCCATCCATCCATTTTCTACTCCTTAATCCTTGTGAGGGTCGGCGGGGTGGGGGGGTTCAATTAATTTCAAATCAATTCAGTTCAAATCAGTATAATTCAATATCATTCAATCCTTTAACCGCAATTCATTTAAATGCAATTCAGTTAATTTCATCGATCCATCCATCCATTTTCTACCCCATAGTCCTCG
>JAQQAE010020058.1:0-10783 GCA_029823295.1 Pseudamia nigra | reverse complement strand
ACATTTTACCACAACCTGCCAAAAGCCTCCAACATGTAATTCTAACTTTGTAGTTTGATAATCTGTCACTTTGTTGCTTTGCTGCCTGAAGCTCATCATTTATCCACATGTTACATGTAGTTCCCATTAAGCCACTTGACAGTAAATGTACACAAATGGATTGTTTCATCTGTTTGTGTCTCTGTCTGCATTGTTAGTTTGACATTTAAAGGTTCAATATCTAAGAGCTGCATACTGTACGCTGCTGTGCTTATGTGATGTTTGTGTTGGAGTGCTTTTTTCTGGAAGGCATTTGTTGACGTTAGCTATCTCCATGTGTAAGCTAATGACTGCTGCATCTGCTACATCGGTGATAACAGCCTGTAGATTGATTTCTGTGTAGAGGGCTTAGGCCACTTTTTCAAGCAACTTCTTATAGTTATTCCCAGTGTCTTAAATGCCTGTCCTGTGCTTCTCTAAGGGTGTACTCGCACTGGGAGGTTGTTCTGTGCCTGGGTGCGTTTCACACCTTTAGCTCGGATCGTTTGAGTAATGTGAGTAGAAGCGAGCCGCGCTCTGGCCCCGGGCCTCAGTGCGGTTGGAGGAGGTGGTCCACGGTGCAGCACGGTTGGTCACGCACACATATGAGCACGGCGACCGTACATGACGATGACATAAAGTCACCGTTCCCTTCACAACACTCATGTCAAAACAATGGCAGCTGAAAACATCTCCGCCTGTGGGCAACGCGGTTAATTGCAAATCGTCGCCTTGCATTCTCGAGAAACCTAAATGTGTCACCGGACAGTATCTGAGTGAAATGGCAGACTTCGCTCAGATACTGTCCAGATGTTTCCCGTGTTGTGATCCATGATACCGAATCTGTTGAAGGCGGCGGCTGCAGCTTCTGATGATGTACAAACAACGTGATGACGTCTGTACGAGACCAATCGAGCCTCGGCCCGCAGTGAAGTGGGCCCCGGCTCAGCTTGAGCCAAAATGGCCTTAGTGTGAGTACGCCCTAAGACTCCAACAGTGTGCAGTACCAGCCAATGTTAGCATAGAAATGGAACTAATGTCAGTAAATAACTGCCTCCCAGAACAACACAGACTTCAAGTACTTCACATAAGCAAACAAGCCAGTACAAATGTTACATGTAAAACCACTGGTATAAGTTAAAATTTGTGATTTCTCAGTTAAAATCTCTAAATAACACAATAATGGTTGAATGGATTAGCAGTGAGTGGTCAGCTGGCACCAACTTCAGTTCGACTTACACAGCACTTTAGCTTCTTTTAACATATCCCAAATGTGCTGCTTTTAGCAACTGTGATCCAAGTCTTAGCAAATAGCTCTTTATATGAAGACAGCTCTTAAAATCCATGGTAAACAAGCTTGGCAACTAGCTACTAAACAGAGAGTGGCTGTTATAAGACCTGAGGAAACCATGCCGAGGGTGCACTCAGTAGACAATCCATGCTGTGCAGATTCATAGAAGTTTCAAACTGTTAGACTAATGTGGGTGCTTTGTTCCATGCTAAAGCACAGGACACGTTCTTAGCTTTGGCGCATTTGAAGAGGTGGGCTTTGGCATGGAACAATTGCCCATGCATAAGCACAGGTACACAGCATAGGTATGATGTACTGTATAAACCTGCAAATAATAGCATACTGAATAGCACAATACCCAATAGAAATCCATATGTGACCAAAAACAACTGAAAATAAGCCACAGTCAGTAAAGCTGCATGAGTTGTAATATGATGTGATGTTGTATGCACATCTGTGTCCGTGCTTAGGCTTCAACCTGGAGTATGTGCAAAAGAGAACAATTGAACAAAACAATAAAGAAACTGAAAGAAAATTAACAAAAATAATTAAAGAAACAATAAAATAAACAGATTTGGAAAAGTCTGCAGCAAAACAAGCAAAATACAAACAAACAAACAAACAAATAATCAAGAAAAAGACCAAGATTGGCACTAAATCAACATAAATGAACAAAGTAATTGAGAAAATGAAATGAACCCAACCATAAGCAAAACTGCCATTATGTAAAGCAAGATTTTTAGATACAATAATGTTGCATATCATCTAAAGTATTTTAAGGGGGAGCACATTTTCCTGATATTGAGGGGGACAAATCCCCCCTTATCCCTTATGAAGTTTCTCCTGCCCCCGTTGCCTTTGGCTTGCTCTCGGTGGTTCTGTTGGGTTTGCTCTCTGTATAGTCATGAGGTCTTCTCGGCCTCGACTTGTGAAGCGCCTAGAGATAATCGGCGATTATGATTGGCGCTATACAAATAAAGATTGAATTGAATTGAATTGAATCCCCCGTGAAATCGATGCCCTTGCTTTACCTCATGGCCTTCTTGTCTATTACCTGCTAAACGTACTAAAATACACGTTTGGATCTTTTCAGATTTTTAAATGTGCAGGTCATACACAGATCATAAAGCACCTGGTTCATCATTGTACAGATTCGACTCAGCTTTGTAAAAAGCACTGTTGGCTTAATGTTGAGCAAAAATGCTGCCCCTGTTCCATCTAGGTGCCTTTTAGAACGGTGACATTATGTAAAGCCACAACACCCTGAATAGGCTTTGTAAAAGAATACTGACTAGTAGCACGACAGAGCTTATTACAGAGAACACAAAGAGTACTGGAGCTGACCCAGAGGCCTCCACTGACACGTTTTACACTCCTTTCCATTTTTCTATCATTTTTCTCCTTGAAACTAAGACGCATCAACATATGCCCCTATCTGCGTCTTCTCTTCTTTTCCCTTTGTCTCCCCTGCTCAAACCCTGTCACCTTCTCCTCTTCCTCCTCCTCTTCCTCTTCCCTCCCTCTGTGCCGCCTGTGTATCCAGCGATAAGGGGACAGCGACGGTAGCACTTCCTTTTTGCCACAGGAAGCAGGAAGTTCTGATTTCCAATGCAGCCTCTCTGGACAAACTGCACCGTGTCCACTGGGATCCACACATGCACATAGGGAAGGAGGACTATAGACACAGAAATGTGTGTCACAAGTGTGAGGACAATGACTCCACTATATCTTCACATTGCAGCTGATGGACGGATGGAAGGATTGTTTTTTGTGGGAAACCACCTGGGATCCAGGCCGCTCCGTGTCCCTCTGACCTCAGGGTTGGCTCTCAGGTCAAGGGATGATTGGCTAATTATTCCTCTAATCACAGCAAATGTTTTGTTATCACTCCCTTCGGCCACGCAGGCTAGGGTGGCGCTGTCGAGCTTATAAAAACACAAACAGCCATTCATCGCCTAATGGATTCCAGTTATAACGCTGAGTGGGAGGGCGAGAGTGAATGAGGAGAAGGGGGTGTGAAGAGAAAGTAGAAAAGACAGGACAGAGTGAAAGAAGGATATGAGACGTTGTGTTAATGCTGATTGATTTCTCATATTATTTCAATGATTTTGTCAGACGTAAGTTGTTCCTATTCCTAGTCATGTGAAAGGTAAAACATGAGGCAACACTTTGTGGCACATGATAGGCATGTTTTTACACAAGAATCATGATGGACGGGGCGGTTTAATGCACAGAAAACGTTCAGTCAGTTTAGAAAACAGGAACCTGACTCATGAAAAGCCATTTACTTCCTTCTTATACATCTCATACATTTAAAAAAAATTGTGTATGATAGAGAAGTGAAAAATGGTTGCGAATGTGATCTACACAGTCAAAAGTTTAAACACACCATCATCTTCGTTTTATTTTATGTTTTATTTATTTCAACATTCATACTGAAGACATTCAATCTGAAAAAAACAGTGTTAAACTATTCAAAACATGTTTTCTATTTCAGATTGTCCGAAGTAGACACATTTAGTTTTGAGGTCAACTTTGCATTCTCTCATCAGATTTATGAGGTACCCGCCTGGAATGGTTTTCAGTTCACAGGCGTTTCTTATCAAGAGTTATCATTTGTGCCCTTTCTTGTCTTAGGCCACGTCCACACATATTCACACATTTATAGAAACATTTTCAACTATAACATTGTACACACAAGATCATTTTCATAAAAGTTTTCATCTACACTAACCCACATACGCCGTAGAACACTATCATGACCATGCCAAACATATAGGGGGCAGTGTAACAAGAAGCATAAAACCATACTAGAAAATCAGAGTCTTGGAGAAAAAAAACGCCTAACTTCCTGTTGCTGTTTGTCGCTTCCTAAATGCAGTGAAACATATCAAACATGGCAAGTTTGTTTGTGTGGACCAGGAGGCAATGACCGGGTTCAGTGAGGCCAATGTGGAAATAACTTTAAGTTGTAATTCCACCGCTTGGCCACTGGGAAACCAATCGTCTGGCTCCAAGAAGCTTTTTTCCCATAGTGATGCATGTGACTGAAAATACTAAGCGAATACATTTTTTTCATGGGTCATCATGCTCTCAAACATTTTATTTGGACCCTCTAATAAGTCACGTGATGCTCCATCATTAACTTTTTGCTTCGTTATTAACATATTACAGCAAATAATCCAACAAATCACTTCCTACACATTGAAGTATTTTTGTCGCACCCTGTGATGCTTGGGACCTCAGTTTCCCCCTGTCCACACGCAAGCACAAAAACGGAGTTTTCCAAAATCTCCACTTTTTCCACGATTCAGAAATGATCATTTTCAGTGACCAGATCTGGCGTTTTTATGTGGACAACAGGAAAAAAATCCAGGTACCCAGATACAGTACCAGTCTATGTGTGGACATGGTATTAATGTGCTTTAGACCATCAGTTGTCTTGTGCAGGGGAAGGGTGGGTACAGAGTCAGTATGAGTGTCACTACAACTACTGTACAAGTTCATATTATGGCAAGAAACACTAGTAAAGAAAACACAGTTACTTTAAGAGGTGAAGATCAGTGAACTGGAAAAAGCTCTAAAACTTTGCATGTGTCCCCAAGTGCAGCCACCAAAACCATCAAACACTTGTTGTCCTTTTATTGTGACCAGCCGAAGGTGCACCTTTGCAATAATCATGCTGTCTAATCAGCATCTTGATATGTCACATCTATGAGGTGGATGGATTGTCTCAGTAAAGGAGAAGTGCTCACTAACGTTTAGACAAATTTGTGAGCAATATTTGAGAGAAATTGGCTCTTTGTGTACATAGAAAAAGTCTTCTATCTTCGAGTTCAGCTCATGAAAAATAGCAGCAAAAACAAAAGTGTTGTGTTTATATTTTTGTTCAGTATACGATGAATATGGTGCATAGCTGTATGTGGATTAAAGCTCCCAGGGCATGATCAGTTGCAGAGATTTAATTTTAAACTTGGGGCCTCTATAAATTGGTTTTGTCTGCAATAAAGTCACCAAATCTCTTGGCATAATGAGAAAAACAAGAGGTTATGTATATAATTCTGTAATGTTAAAATTATATTGCACTTTGATTTATCCATATGTAACCTACTGTAATTTTGTATGGGCAAATACTTTCCCAACTTATTATTGTCAATATTATTGTTACAAAAGGCTTTTGTTTGCTTAGCAACATTCTCTAATCATGATGCACCACTTTTTTTCAAAATTACACCTGCTAAATATTTATGACATGCATATTTATCATATATGTATATTTGTTTTTAATTTAAAACATGGTAAATCTCCACATAGCTTTAGTAAATATTTAGTTAAGAAATGTCAAGTTCATTCTTACAAAACCAGACAAGCCATGAATTTTTTTCTTTATGTAAAAAATCTCAAGTCCAATTCTCTTTTAGACATCGTGGGGCCAAATTATGGGATGAGTATGGAGATGTTATGAAATTGTTGCCAATAACAACTAGTAAAAAAAGTCTTAAAATTACTTTGCTTTCAAAATATAAATTGTAATTGTCAAATAACAACAATGAATAACAAATTTTGTATAATTTAGTTGAGCACTAAAAATAACTATAAAATGTTTTACATTTTCGAAATTACAATATATTTTTGGTTGAACTAATAATTCTGTGATTGTATTATGATCTTCATGTGAATGCAACTTTTATTTTGAATATGAATAGGACAAAGATTTTTGTTTCTCAAAGTGAGCTGTAAAAGAAATACAAAAAAAGTATTATATTTGGAGTGTGGCTCTTAGTATATGCCTGTTTATGTTTCTGCCACACACGTTATATTGTTTTGTTTTTTTGTTCAAATGTATCCTTTGTGTTTTATTATGTGAAATAAATAAAAATACTATGTAGCTTCAGGCCCATTTTAACCACATGGACATTTGCTCCCCGCGATCTTCCTGTCCAACGTTCTTTCCATTGCATCCAAAATTGGTGAAATAGAGCTGCAGATGGCAACCAACAAGTTTGAACCGAACTGTTGTTTTTTTATGCAAACGTTTCATTTTATGTAGTAAAAATAAAAAATATGAAAGAATCAACAAATCGATAAAAAACAATGAAAGAAATAGGAAAAAGAGCTAAATTATTAGCATAATTCTGCTGCACAATTTGCAGCATGTATAAAAATGTATACTATTATCAGCCAGTATATTTGGCTGATAATAGTAAAGGGTTTGAACCATTCTATGTATAATATTAGTGCTTTTAAAGGACATGAATACTTTGTACTTACTATACTGAATCACATTTCAACTTAAATAAGATGACATCAGGGTGTGAAGAGGATGATGAAGAGCGTCCTGAGTGGCTGGAGTGGGAACAAATTCCAGAATGAAAAGATGTAGTGACACCTGTGAGAGTGATGGAGGGCTTTGGAAGCAGATTTTGGAGGAAAATAGAGACAGAGAGGGCGATTAGGAAACGCTGGAGATGTGATCATAAACTCTGAACGGGTCAGAGGTCAAGAGGGGTGAGGAGGTCAGAGCGGAGAGCCAGCAGCTCCACTTAGAACAGGATATCCTGCGAGGAAAAGCCATCTGTCTCTCTTTCTCTCACTTTTCGGCCTGGTCGTTGGTTCCCAGCAGAGAGGATGAGAGGTGTAACCTTTCATCGAAAACACGAGAGAAAACACCGAGTCCTCGACTCAAACGATGGTTTTCATCAATCATCAGCGACAGAGACAAATGCATCTTCATCTCACAGAGTGTTTCCCTTTTTGGCCCGACACACACACACACACACACACACACACACACACATACACACATACACACACAAAAAAATAAGAAAATACTTAATACAATCTAGAAAATAAGTAACAACAGAAGAACAAAATAAACCACAAATGAACAAAATAACCAAAAACTGCATAAATAGTACCAGACAAAGTATCCACCAAAAATCCACTAAATAAACAAAAAAAAATTTTTGTGGCTCAAATAACTGAAAAAAATAAAGAACTCAAATAGTGAACAAAACAATTGGGGCAATAAATAAAAATGAACCAAATAAACATGAATGAGATCAAAAAATGAACAAAAATGATAAAGACATTAAAAAACCCTGACAAAACTGAAATTAAAATGAATAAAATAAGCACTAATTCAGAAACACTGGCCAAAATTGGCAAAATGGTGCACAAAAAATGAATTTAAGAAATACTCAAAATGAACAAAAATAAAGAGTATTAAGATAACAAACAAAAATTTACAAAATGAATATGAACATGAACCAAATGAAAAAATTAAAGAATGAGAAAGAAAGGTCTGACAAATTGAAAATTAAGAAAATAATTCAGTGAAATAGTTTTAAAAAACGTGTCTACTTTGCTATTTTTCTGTTCATTTCTCTCTTGTAGATTATTTTGTTCAATTGGAAGTTTTTTTTTTAAATTTATCTTTGTTCATTTTAGTTACATCTGGTGCTGATTTTTTGTCATTTTTATGTTTTTATATGCTTTATTTTGTTCCTGTATGTTCAGCATGATTCAGATTTCCTTCATTTCCTTCACTTTTCTTGTTCATTTTGTGGGTACTGTATGCATATCATAAATATGTATTTTATTGATTTTGTCTCCAATTTGGTTGATTTAGTTTGTTATGTTGTATATTTTGGCCTTTAATTTTACTGTTTTGTTCACTTTTGCTTATTTTTGTGGATTATATGTGATTTTGTTCATTTTTAAAACCTGTATATTATGTATATTTCAGTTTTATTAATTTTTTCATTATTTTTGTCCATTTTCTAAATCAATATTTTTCTTTCCTTCAAAAAGTGAACAATTCACCAAAACAGAGACATATGTTCTATGTTCCAGATTTCCAGTCGGATTCAGAGATACCAACTAAAACTGTCGCCTATGTTCAAACGTGGAACCTATCACAGAGGTATTCAGATTTTTATGTTAAGGTCACAGGTCATTTTAGGCCCCAGTGCTTTTGTTAAAAAATGAAAAGAAAGAAATTAAAAAAATTAAAAGAATATAATCATACATTTTTATACGTGACCAGGTCCGTTGGTTCCTTTACATTGATGAGGAGTCAAGTTTTCTCACCACACTTCAGTCCAAATATTTTTCTTGCACAGTGAAGTTGACATGCAGGGACATGTCGCACAAAGTCTGGTTAATCATCACAGAACAGCAGTGATCATTTCTTGGATTCTTCTAAGAACGCTGTGCTGTGGTCTGTCAACACTGAGAACAATGACATCTGATGACAGGAAACTGACCTTAAACACAAGTTTTTCATTTTCCTTTTTATTGTTTCGAATGCTGTGCGCTTTAGTTTTTGTTCCTGTAGAATTTGAGGTTTCCTACTCACCAATGGCGCAAACCAACATTGATTATAGTGCAAAAAGAGAATAAACGGTTCTGTATTTAGTTTAGAAGCTGCTGTGCTTGTTTTTTGTATCAGTGGACAAAAATTCCAGTTAAATTTCCGCTGACTGTCCTGTGACTTGTACACCTTCGTCGGACTGTATTTCAGACTGTAGAAAATCTACCCTGTAATGGAAGGTTTTTTCAGGTACAGGGTTCCAAAGCAAAAGCTGCAAAACGAAAATAGATCACTCGGTGGTGTTTCATGATGTTACGGAAATCTTAAGTCAAAGTATCACTGTTATGGGAGCTGACATAATGCTTTGATGAGTAATAAGAACCAATCAGGCAGCTTTTCCACTGATGATGTCCACCCACTTTGACTTAATTTGACTTGGTTTTAGCACCAGAAACATGCTTTTAACTGCTAAAGTTTACAGCGTGGTGGGTCTTTATAATAACATGATATTGTAACATCGCTGGCAGCAGCTGGGCACCATCCATGTGGATCCATAAATAATGGTTTCACTGGACTTCTCCCAAAAAATGCTTGCTGAATAAACATCATCATGGTCTCATTCAGATCTTCTCATAAATGCTGTGGTGGACCATCTTTCATTTTCCCTGGAATTAAGATTTTAGGGATTGACACATCCTGGATTGACAGCTTCCCACATCAGGCCTTTGTAGATTCGTTTTATACTAACAGCTCCATAAAACGACTGTTTGGCAACACTTGATGAAGTTTTACCAAGTCAGTAAGCTAGCGTTCAGCATTTATTTTTTTCCCATGAACTTGCATTTGCATGAACTTTGTATTTAGCACCAAAATGTCAGCCTGGGAGTTGTAACTCACCTGGCTTTAGTTCATTCTTGTGAATGCGTGTCCGTGTATCTCCAACATCCCTGGTCCCAAACGAACTGAACTTGGCACGTGGGTAATCCAGTTGGGAGGAAGGGTTACTATGGCAACCACTACCTAATTTGGATATTAATTAGGTCAAAAGATTTAATACTTGGTACCAAAGTTATTATAGCTAGAGGCACCAACAAGGATTTTATTATGTAATAGATTAGACTCCAGAACACCTTTCACTCATGACCTTGACTTTGACCTTGAAGATCAACAGTGTCTGAAGAGGTCATAGTCAATTTCAAGCTACTGCAGTGTTGCAAGTTGTTTCCCTAGACTGAGTGGAATGACATACACTGCCTGGCCAAAAAAGAGGTCACCACCTGGATTTAAATAAGCAAATAGGTACGAGCCTCCCGTTGGATAATTTCTACATGGGTGATTATGTTTCAGCTGGCAACCAGTGATATAAGGATAGTGGGGAACCATCATCTTGAAGATGCATGGCTACAAATGTCTCCCTGGTTTTTACAACAAACTCAGAGAATCCGGCTACATCGATGACTGCCCTTTAAAGACCCTCTAATATATGAAAAGTATAAAGGAGAAAATAAAGGTGATAATGACAAACATGGCACCTCCACCACACTGTGTTTATTTTACTCACACTGTCATTACTGTTGTTTAAACCCCCAAACCGTCCGGGATGACAGGTTACTATAACCGTCCAGTAAACAGGCTACATGTGTGTCCATGTGACTTTTGTTCACATGCTGTTCTTCGAGTTTTCTGGCACTAAACACAGTGGACACAAACTCAACAGCGTGGTTTGAGCAGAGTGTAGCCCAGCGCTAAAAAGAAAACACCGCAAATGGAGCTGAGTCATGAATCAAAAATGAGGAATATGGTGATACACTGACTGGCCAAAAAAGTCGCCACCTGGATTTAACTAAGCAAATATAGTCAGAGCATTTCCACACACACAATGCAAAGGGAACTGAAGGGATTGGGACTGAACAGCTGTGTAGCCTCAAGAAAACCACTAATCAGTGAGGCTAACCCGGAAAAAAAGACTTCAATTTGTTAGGGAGCATAAAGATTGCACTCTGGAGTAATGGAAGAAGGTCATGTGGTCTGAGTCCAGATTTGCCCTGTTCCAGAGTGATGGGTGCAGGGACGTGTACAGAGAGACCCCTGGTGGTGCTGAAGCACCTGCCCTTTTGCCATGAGTGCCCTTTTGGAAAATGTTTTTTTTTTTTTCTTCA
>JAQQAE010020057.1:0-10783 GCA_029823295.1 Pseudamia nigra | reverse complement strand
CGGAAAACATAAGTATTTTCCGCACTATAAGGCGCACCGGATTATTAAAAAAAAAAATTTAAATGACATTTTTGGGGGGTGCGCCTTATAATCCCGTGTGCCTTATAGTGCGGAAAATACGGTAGGATGGTCAAAGTTGTCATGTCAATATTTAAGGTGTATTGATTGGTGGAGTCAGCTGCAGTGAGTATAATAGACAAAAAATACTCCATAAATAAATCTAGGATGCTGTTCTTATTCAGTAAAACTGCTTCAGCACCTCTCCTTTGATTTGTCAGGGAATTTTTGCAACTGAAAAGATTTAACAGAACAAATACAGTTTGGATCAGATTGTTTTGCTTATACAAACTGTATGGGCACGGCATTTGAAATGTCAGTTTCTCCATCGCAAAGTTGGCATGTATCGAACTACTCTGCCTGGAAACTGACTGGAAAGCGACCCTTCCCCGAAGGCAACTCTCGAAGAGACCGACTGCCAAGACGTATTAAAGGACAGAGTCTGTGTTTATGCAAGTGTTTCCCATAGGACGAGTCCCAGACATATTTCTGAATGAGACTAAGTGTTGGAATTACAACCTTTTTTTTCTCTCCAAACATGTCTGTCTGTCATGAGTTTACAGACATCTGCCTCTCTTCTCAGGAATTCTGTGCTGGCTACTGTACAACACCTGTGTCTTTACCATCTAGTCTTGCTAATTTTGTCTTGCCTGGATGGTATGTATCATTATAACGCTTATGCACAAATCAATTAGCAATTGGTGTCTTTTCCCAGTTACATTGATTCAGATATATTTTCTATCAACAACTACACTGTTGAAATGTAAACTGAATTTTTGAATGTCAGAGTAGGGTCTTCTGTTTACAACAGTTTCTCTCTCCACATATCTTTGGTTTTCATTTGTCAGAGAGAAAGAAGACAGATTAGTGCACAAGAGAAAAGAACAATCTATTCCACCACGCTGAGGATCAATACTAATAGATAACATGTGTATGAAGAGGTAATGTGATATTAAGCTAGTGTACAACCCAAACACAGGCCACCTGCTGCGGTTTGGAGAGAGCGAAGTCTCCCATCACAGTGGAAGCCTTTCTGATTCAGACAGTTCAAATAAGGACACACTGGCCCAAGTCCAGCAGCTCATCAATCAGCGTGTTCAGTCCGAGTCCAAAGTTGAAAAGGTGAAGCCAAAATGGGGCACATGCCTTTGCAGAAGCAGAAAGAAAAGATTTTAGGGTGAAAGTCTTCAATCACTGTTTCCAAAACAAAATGAATCCAACACTTAAAAGTCTTATTTCAATGGATCTTTTTTTAGTGTTTCATTATGTGCTGTTTGGCAAGACTAAATTTCACCTTTTCCAAATAATGGATTTCTCATTTTGTAACAAAATGTTCCAGTGTTCAAGGGTTACTGCTGCCAAATTAATCCATATGTCATTTAGAGGGTTTCATTAAATGTCTCTGGCTCGTAGACGTTAAATGCCTTCAGTTTGGTCTTTGGCCAAATACGAGTCTATGAGCTCAGTGCAATTACTCTGTACTTTTCTTCACAACATTTTTCCCTCTCTGGACAGATTTGTACATATTTCAACAAAAGTGCACTGAAAGAGAATTAGATTAAATCTCTGAGCCGTTTCTCAGTTGTTCTCAGCTGAACAGAGACAAACCTGAGGGCGCTGCCAGCGACCGCACACACAACTGCTCCTGTCACTCCCAGGACACAGCACAGTCAGTGGCTTGGACGGTACACAGATAAGATAACAACCACAGTACAACCACTTCCCCTTTTCCCACATTTATCAAAATGAGGCCCAGCTACCTCATGTGAACTGTACATACTGCACATACATCTGCTGTATGGAGGAGGTGAAAATGAAGGGGGCCTTTAGCTGATGATTTCCATGTCCAATATGAGCAACTGAAACATGTGACATACACATTAATCACTACAGAATTGTGATAAAGAGAGGTTTGTGTTTTGGTTTTTGCAAATGTGATTTTGATTAACAACAAATAACAAACATATGAATTAAATGACTCTTAGTGTTTTGTCTGAAATATAAGAAAACTGTTAATCCTGAAATGAGGAATAGTCAGTTTGGTTTCACAAAATGAGCTCAGTTTACTGAGTCTGATACAGTGGAAACATTTTGATGGCTGTGGTTGTTGTGTTTCCACAATCTCACAGTGTGAAGCAGCTCTCTGATAAACACTTTATCTCCTCTTTCAAAAACAGGCCTCAATATAAAATCAAAACTACATATACATCTGTAGACCAAACACATTCACTGGTGCATTTTAGACCCATTTAAAGGGGCTCTATCCCTCCACATTTTATGTCATCAACTCCAAGTAAAATGTAGATAAAAACACAATGCAGTGATTTACAAATTTCATAATTTTATTCCCAATGAAACATAAATAACATATCAGATGTTGGACTGGGACATTTTACCATTTCATGGATATATTTGCTCATTTTAAATTTGGTGGCAGCAACACATTACAAAAAAAATTGGAACAGGGGCAACAAAAGGTTGGAAAAGTAATTGGCACAAATCAAAAACAACTGGAGGAGCATTTTACGACTAATGAGGTTAACTGGCAACAGGTCAGTAACATGACTGAGATGTTATTATGGACAGAGGCTCATCAATCTGTGACAAACTACATCTAAAAGTTCTGGAACAATTTCAGAAAAATGTTTCTCAATGTAAAATTGTGAAGACTTTGGTGATGCCACATCTACAGTGTATAGTATCATCAAAACATTTAGAGAATCAGGGGGAAGGTCAAAGGTTAAAACTGTGTGCTCTTGATCTTCAGGTCCTCAGGCAGAACTGCATTAAAATTGATTCTCCACTGGAAATCACTGCATGGACTGAGAAATACTTCCAGAAATCACTGTCTGGGAACACAGGTCATCATGCAATTCACAAATATAAGTTAAATCTGTATCATGCAAGGAAGAAGCCATATGTGAACATAATTCAGAAATGGTACTGTCTTCTCTGGACCATAGCTCATTGAAAATGGTCTGAGATAAAATGAGAAACTGTTCTGTGCTCAGATGAATACCTCAGACCATTTTAAATTAGCTCTGGTCCAGAGAAGACGGCAGCGTTTCTGGATCATGTTCACATATGGCCTCTTCTTTGCATAATACATCAACATGAGCAGAAATAGGGCTGCTCAAAGGATGTATTCCAAACTCTTGTCAATCATGTGAAAAGACAAATATAGTTTCTAACAAATACAGTAGAAGGAAGAGTAAAGTGTAAATGAAGTGCTGGCTAAATTTGACTATCAAATTTGAGGCTCATCGGATGGAAAACTGGAGAACAATCGGTACCTTATAAAAGTGGATAATTACTATTTGCATTACTGAACGTGGTGTATGTATATGTTTAATGAATTACTGCATGATTTAATACATAATGCTGCATGATTTAGACTAGTTTCTATACAGTATGTTATCTACCAAACTGAGATGGTTGTATGTACCAAACAAATCAGATACAGTATACTGAGTTTGGACAACACACAATGGCTCTGTACTGCAGATAATGACAACACAACCCAAATGGCAGTAGCTCTGGAGGTAGAGTTGTCATCCAATAACTGGATGGATGGTGGTTCAAACGCTGCTCTATCCCAGTCATTCAGCACCTGAATGTGAATGAAAGTTTGGTGGTCACATTGGCTTACCACCAGTGTGTGACTGTGGTGTGAATGAATAATGGAATCACAGTGAGCACTTTAGATCTCTGGAAACAAGTGTTGCATAAATCCAGACCATTATTATTTAAACTGCACTGAAAAACCTGAAAATGGTGCCGATATATGGTTTTGCACTTGGCTGTCAAAGTTCTCCCAAGTACAGTTGCCAGAACCATGAGACACTCACATGTGCACTGTCCCCAGATTCAGAGACGGCTCATTTGAATAAACTTGTCCTGCCGTAAAGGCAGCTCTTGGTCTACCTTCATCATAGCATTTTATGGTATTGGCGAAAGCACTTGGGGGCAAATTCAAAGTTCTTGAGATTGACCTTCATTTCTTAAAGTAATAATGGAGTCTCTTTTCTTGCTAAATATGTATTTGTACAGTAGTTGTAGCAGCACCAATGGGGTATTGATTTTGTATCCAGCCCTTGAAAAGCATACCTGTGAAATGACTACCTTGTGATTCTGATGAGAGAATGCAAAGCTGTCATTAAAGCCTAAATGTGGACAATCTAAAATATAAAACATGTTCTGGGTTATTTATATTTATATATTCATATATGTTCTTTCACAGTTTGGACATTTTCAGTATTAATGTACAATGTTTAAAAAATAAAAATAAAGAAAAAAACATTGAAGGAGAAGGTGTGTCCAGTCTTTTGACTGGTATTATATGTACACCTTCTCTTTATTGCTGTTTACACTTAAATACACTTTGATGTATTTGCCATGTGCTCGTGAATTTTCAGAGCCAAGGTTTTTATTGTTTCTCCCTCCCTCATTTCTGAACTTCTCGGATCGTTGAAGTGAATACATGTTGAATATATTTCAGTCTCATTTTTTACCGTAATGGATTTTCAACATTTTAAACATCAGACTGAATCACATCATCGAGGAGTAGTTAAACCTATTCTCTGACTTACATGAGCTGATTCAGTGCCATCCACCGTCTGCTCCGACGGAAAGAAACGTTCCCCATAACCTTTTCCAGAACATTCCAGACTTATGGTGCTTTAAAAAAAACTACGGGAGAACAAATCACCATAAAGACATGGAAAATGAAGAGGACCAAAATAAACGAGAGTGGTGTTTTTTTTCATAGCTGCATGTTTTCGATTACTGTCATATTAAGCTGAGAGCAGCAAGAGCCAAAGTGTTACGGTAAAGACACAAAGTTTTGGAGTGCAGAGATGTTCTGCAGATCTCCAGAGACCATCTTGGTCAGATGCGCGAAGCCCTGGTGGAAAGTTTCAAGGACCTTCAGACAAAATATACTCGATCAAAATGAAACTCATGGCCAGAGTCTTGTTTCAACGTTTGGAGACACTTTTAGTTGTGCGTCTCTGGATTATCCTGAAAAATGTAAATTTTGAACTTTATGAAGGGGAGAAAAAATCAAGGTAATGAATGAATTAGCACCAAAAACAGCAAGAAAAGAAAAAAAACTCAAGAAATGATGAACAAAATTAAGGACATTTTAAAATTGAAAAGCCAGACAATGAACAGAAATAAAAAAACAAAATGTGCAAAAATGATTGAATGAGTAACTAAAAAAGTCAAGAACAGACATGATCAAATAAAAACATTTCAAGAAAATCAATGAATGAATGAATTAAAAAAATCTAAAAAAGTATGCCACAAAATAAGCAAAAATGAAGAATATGATCAAGAAAGTGATCAAATATGTACAAAATCATAATGTATCTGAGCAAGAATGTACAAAACAAAAAAAAAGAATGAAAATGAAATAAATAGTCAAAAAAGTGACAGGACAAGAAACTCTATTCAAGAGAATGATCAGAAATTCTGCAAACTGAACACTATTTTAACAAACTGGACAAAAACTGGACAAAAATGAACCAAAAAAATTCAAAATTCTGAGATATGAACCTAATCATCATATATCTGAGCAAAAATTAACAAAATAAAAACAAACAAGAAAGTTGGCAAAAAGTACTAAATTATGTAAACAGATATCATCGGAAAACAACAAAACAGTTCAAGAAAATGAACAAAAAGTGAAAAAATAAGTAACAAAATTGACTAAGACCAGTAATGTTATTTGTTTTTTTTTCTCACTTTCTTTTTTAATCACATCTGTCTGTCTCTTTGGGTATTTGTCAGCAATGTTCGTAGCAAAATCGTGACAAATGACAGAAAACAGAATCTAAAAGCACCAGGTCTTTGTAATCCTTACACGCCAGGTGATGAGTGGTTGAGTGGCAGCTTAACTACAGATCGTATTTGTGTGGGCGTTCTTCCTCACGGCGACATTAATTACAGACAGTGTGTACAGATGTCAGGTGATTTTCTGTCTCTGTAAATGGCATCACTATGTCAACACATGCACAGTGGAGGTTGCAGTAAACAGACATAATCTTCACATAAACATATTCTTAATTTATAATTCTAATGGCTCATATAATTTGAAGTGCCTCTAAAATTAAGTGCTTAAACAAGAGTAAGAAAGTATGTCTTATTAAGTATCTCCATAACGTGGATTTTACTACAGCCTCATATACTGCAGTCATTAATGTAGAACCAGGAAAATGTAAAATACTGTATATGAAGATGCCTAAAGGACATCCATTGTTGGATGGAACTCAGCTTTCTTAAATGAAACAATAATAAAACTGAGATCATTTTATTTGGCAGCCCTGATCTTTGAAATGGCTTTGACGGTGCCATTGGTCCCCTGGCTTTGTATTTTCACTCCTTTGCCAGGAATGTTGGGTTTATTGTTGACAATAATTTCAAATTTGATAAACGGGTGAGGTATGTAGTCCGAACCAGCTTCTTGCAACTATGTCTGCTTGCTAAGGTCAAGCCATATGTACCGAGGACAGATTTTTAAAAGAGTAATTCATGCTTTTATCACCTCATGTCTTGACTACTGCAACTCATTGTATGCTGGACAGGATAAGTCTCTTCCGCAGAAACTACATGTTGTGAAAAATGTTGCTGCTTGTCTGTTGACAGGAAGAAAGAAATCTGACCACATAACCCCTGTTCTTTGCACTTTACACTGGCTCCCTGGTAATTTTAGAATTAATTTTAAGATTTTATTAATTGTTTTTAAATGTCCTAATGATATGGCACCTTCTTATTTAAATGAGCTTTTGTGTCCTTACACTGTGGTCTGCAACCAGCTGCTCCCGATTGTCCCCAGAGCCAAACTAAGGGGCGCACTCACACTAGGGCCAATCCAGGGGGGACAGGGCCTTCTCAGTTATTGCCCCCAAATTATTGAACAGCCTCCCTCTGCAGGTGAGCCCTGAACAATCCCTAGTGTATTTTAATTTTAAAACCTTATTGGAAATCTCACCTCTTTTCTCTGACGTTCAGTCCAAAGTAGGTGGATACATAATATCACTTGTATTATTTTTAGTACCAGTTTTTAGAACTTGGTTTTATTCTTTTTTTTATTGTACATTTTGTATGTTGTATCTTGTTTGAAGGATTTATATGTTCTGGTTTATTGATTATGTTTTATTATGTTTTAAATCCATCCTTTATCTTCTGCTTATCCTGTTCAGGGTTGCAGGGTAGGCAGCCTAAGCAGAGAAGCCCAGACTTCCCTCTCCTCAGCCAACTCCTCCAGCTCCTCCAGGGGGTCCCCCAGGCATTCCTAGGCCAGCTGAAAGACATAGTCCCTCCAGTGTGCCCTGGGCCTGCCCCAGGGCCTCCTCCCAGTTGGCAACCAGGGATTAGACCACCAAGGCCCCCGACTTCAGCTGCCACCCAAACCGCACAGCACTGGACCCTTACAACCCTTCCTGCAGGTGGTGGGCCCACAGGAAGGCACAGTCACAAGAGTCTTCTGAATGGAGTCTGACCTGTCACCTGGGACCAATTTGTCTCGGGAGACCCTACCAGGGGCGAATTGCCCCTGACAAGATAGCTCCTAGGATCACTTAGGCACACAAACCCCTCCACCATGATAAGGTTGCGATTCAAGGAGGAGGTTGTTTTAAATATGCTATATAAATAAAATTGACTTGACGTGATGTTAAACACTATTTGCTGTCCGACATCATCTTTAGTGCAAGATTTGTTGCTTATTTTAATCATATTTGTTCATTTGCTTATTGTGTGCACAGTTTGGCAGGTTATTTTGTTCATTTTTGCTCACTTTGTTGCTTATTACGTTGTTTTCCTTCGTTTTGTTGTCGTTCACTTTTGTTAATTTACTTGATTATTTTCTTCATTTATGCTCATTTTGTTGCTTACTGTGTTGACTTTCTCTCAATTTTGTTGGCTATATTGTTCATTTTTGTTGATTTACATGAGATTTTGTTGATTTTTTTTGTCTATTTTGTTCAGTATACAGTTTATTTGTGTCAATTTACCTGCTTATGTTGTTAATTTTTGTTAATTTACTTGAATAATTTGTTCATGTACTGTATGCTCATTTTGTTGCATGTTGTATTCAGTTTTTCGTGATTTTTTTTTGCTTATTTTGCTTTGTTCGTCAGCTTTGCTGCCTATACTGTTCATTTTTGTTGACTTACGTGATTATTTTGTTCACTTTTACTCATTTTATTACATATTTGAGTCTTTTTTTTCAGTTTTGTTCTCTGTAATTTACACCTTTTGTTGTTCCGTGGATCTCCACTGTATTCGGTTGAACAAGTGGCAGCACATAATATGGGTGTTGTAACATGTCATTTGGAGACAAACAATGTCTGTGTAAAAAAAAATCAGGGTAAAAATGAATCCTACTGTACTTGAGTAGAAATATACTTTTATCATCACAAATGTAACTAAGGTTAAAAAGCTGTTTCACCACTGCACACCCTGTATGTTCTGCAAACTCACAAATCAGCCCTGTAATTTCACAATGTACATAATTACGCTGGTCACCATTTTTAAGGGTAAATCATAAATCAGAATAACAAACGTTGACATAAATTGCTCTATGTTTGCTGTAGAACAGGCTGATGATGTAAAGTGTAATATAGTCCACACAAAAAGCACATAAAACACACATACTCAAACATAAGGCTGAAGTTAATGTAAATACCACGTGTCACTGTATACTCTGCATTTTTATAGCTGCAGTAATTGTCAGTCAAGCTGTTTTATGTCATGCCTGCCACTGTAAAACTACAAGTGTGCCTGAGCGAGCGCTGATTCATGCATAAGTGGATCACATTTCATTGAAATATCATTTTAGCAGATGGTAGACGCTACAGGAAAGGACAGAGTGGTTGTTGAGGAGTCTGATTGGCAGCTGCTTTGTTAGTGTTGGCGAGCCAGTGGGATGTAGAGGGAAGGTAAAAGGTTAAAAAGGAGAGACGGCTGTGTCTGTGAGGGCATGCAGGGGACGAAGGTGTTGTTTGAATGCTGAGAGAGTCATTTTTAGTCAAATATATCTGGATCCACTTGGAAAATCTGACCGGCAAAGATTTTCTGGTGGATTTGTTGGATTGTTGAACAATATAGTGTAAAGAAAAATCACAAAATCAACAAAAAATGAACAAAAAATTAACCAAACAATCAAGAAACTTAAAAATATTTTAAAATTGGAAAAAAATCAATAAAATACAATGTAATATCAACGTACTATTTTTACTGTATGCTAAATGAATCCACATATAGCATTTTATGTATTTTATGTTTCAAATGGGAAATAATACGTAGGAATGTTTATAGTTAATTTGTTCATTTTGACGTTTTGTTCTCAACACTAAGTTAACACAAAAAAAATAAGCAGTTCATTGACTAAACTAACAAAATCATCCACAAAATGGACAAAATAATGTGAAAAATTAACAAAATTATTAAGAAAATGAGCAAAATAAGAAAAAAAACTTTGAATGAGCAAAAGGAGCAACAAAATACAACCAAATAATAAATCAATATGACATCAACATTTTACTGAATCTTAAATCTACATATCATGACATTTTTATTTTTTACACTTTAAATGTGAGATAACATGTATGAGTAAAAATGTAACTGTTTCAACCTGTTTAACTACATCAAAATGAGAAACATAGACGGTTAAACTAAATTTAACAAAATAATCCGCAGCATGGACAAACTAATCGAGGTAGTGAAAAAAATAAGCAACAGAATAAAAAATAAAGAGCAAAACAATCTAAAAAAATTTAAAAAACATGAAAATAAACCTACATGAACCAAACAAGCAGTAAAATGGGGCCGGAAATTCATCATAAATCCAAATGTAATGACATTTTTATGTATTTTATGCTTTAAATGTGAGATAATAACATGTATATAAATGAAGATGTAAGTGATTTCAACTTACAATATACTGTACATTTTAATATAATGGACATTGTATTACATTGAATTGCATATTACTGTAATACTGTAAATCAAAATGAACAAAATGAACACTACCAAAATGTAAAAATCTAGAAAATCAACAAAGTAGACAAAATAATAAAAAAGAGTGAAATAAGTAAATAAATTAACTACAATTTATAACTAAAATGAGACAAATTCTCAACAGGGTGGGATCAATAATATGCAATAAACTGACACTGACATTTTTTTACTGAATGGTAAATATATCCACATAAGAAATTTTATGTATTTACACTTTGAATGTTAGATAATATGTTTGTACAGTAGCTTGCAAAAGTATTCATACCACTTAAATGTTTTCACTTTTTACTGCAGTATAAAATAAATCATTGTCAATATAATTTGCCTTGTTTGACAATGATTTACAAAAACAAATTTTTAATGTCAGAGTGAAAATAGATTTCTACGAAGTCATGTCAGTTAATTAAAAATATATAATGAAATATAAGTGTTTGCATAAGTATTCATCCCCTTTAAGTCAGTAATCTGTAGACTCACTTTTGACTGCAATGACACCATTCAGTTTGTGTGTTTGCTCTCAGTCAGTCTTACACATCTCAATACCACAATTTGTTCTCTATTCTTTGTTTCATTTCTATTCTTTGTTTCTTTCTTTCATTGTAAAACTACTTAAACTCTGTCACATTGGACAGAGATCAGGAGCAAATAGTCCTTTTCAAGTGCTGTGTCAAATTTTCTTGAATTGAGATCTGGGCTCTGACTC
>JAQQAE010020055.1:0-10784 GCA_029823295.1 Pseudamia nigra | reverse complement strand
TGTTCTTTTCTTACCTGTACCAGATGTTGAAGGAATCATGGGCGTTAATCCTGGGTGGGATGGGGGGGTCACAGTCCCCCCTTCCATGAAGTTGTCACCCCAAAAAAATCACATTGTAAACCAAATAATTGTTCATTCTAATAGTATAGTAACATTTGTTAAAAGCATAATACAAGTGGTACTATTTGAAGCCACATTGTTTGACATTTGTCCAATCTGTCCCTGACGCACAGAGCTGCTGTATTTGTCACAGAGACAGGAAGTGAAAGTGTTCAGGAGGAGGCTGGTGAGTAAGTTTAAAACCTTAATGAGTGGGCAGTTAACCCTATAATGCCGTGTGTATTATATTTGATACACACATTTCTTACACCTATTGCATCATCATATGGTACAAACTTTGCTCAGAACCCTGTTGAATACAATCTGTTATGTGTCTTTTGCCCCCAGGTGGAGGTGAATTATGTTTTACGCCCACTGTGTCAAATATGAAACAAATAAAAAAAACATATATGCAAATTATTTTTGTTATTTAAATTTTATTTTGTTAAAGGGGAAAACAAAGGCTTCAGATTAAAAAAAAACTCAGAATTTATGTGCATTATATCTTTGGTCAGGCTTTATAGGGTTAATAAGTTATTTATCTCCACTTACTCAACCACCATATACACAACATGAAAACTGAAAATTCAGCTGCTTTGGCTGAAGTCGGCTGTTATATTTTCCATAAACACAGCACACTGGTTATGCTAACAAGATTGACGAGCTGTTAGTTGCTAACAAGCTAAAATGAAATGAGCATTAAATGTAGCAAAGCTGTTAGTCTTGATTTGCAATAAGTTTGCAAATTGTACAGCGATTTCACTGCTGCTGACTGACAGTCTGCATTTTTTATGTCCCCCCAAAAAATTACCCTCTGAAATTTTACTGTTTATCCCCCCCAACAGTGAATACAGATTTGTGCCCCTGGAAGGAATCTGATATACATGGACTACTAGCCAGTTTGCCAGCATTATTAACTGCACCTTTAATGCAAAATGTTCAAAATAATAAACAACATGTGAGTGGTCGTGTGAGATCTCCAGAAACCAAGGTGAAAATGCTGAATGACATCAAACATGGAAGAGATTTCAACTTTGAATCCTGCTGGAACCAGGCTGTTGCGCGTGCAGATCTGGAATCACTTCTCCAAGGTCTCAGTTCTTTTTCCCTCGTGGCCAGGTGTCCTTGAAGGCGCGCGCCTCAGCCTCTGCAAATGCCACTTGTTAACTCAGCAGATCAAAGGTCTTTTATGAGTTATCGCTGGAATTTGCCCTCGCGCTCAGTCAGCCAGGAGAAGGCGGACTGTGGCCACTTCAGCACCACGTCCACGCGGAACACCCAACGTGCCAACATGGACCACGTCTACGACACCATAGATGAAGCAAATGTGCGCGAGGAGCGACGTGATGGAGCCCAGAGCCCCGACGACAAAGAGCGCGCATTTGAGAACGCAGGTGAGGTGACGGAGCACCTGTACAGCAAGGTCCAGGTGCACGTCTCTGCCGAGAAGGAGTACATGGACATCACAGACGAGGACAAGCGGAGCAGGTCCTCCTCTTCATCCAGTGACGGAGACGAGGCCAAGGGTGAAGAGGTCAAAGAGGAAGAGGTGGCAGAGGCGAAGGCCGAGGTGGACGAGGTGAAGGTGGAGGCGACGCACGGATCCAGGCGTTCATCCACGTCTTCAGCATCCTCCGCTTCTCCAGGAGACGCGTGCGATGACCCTCCGGTGCAGAAGCCGAACGAGGAGGAGGAGGAGGAGGAGAGTGGGAGGGAGACACCGCAGTCACCGGAGTCACCGGAGTCCAACGCGAAGGATCCTGTCCAAACTCTGGCAAATATGACTGTGGATGAGAGCAGCGCTGCGCCGGAGGATCCCGCTCAGCCTGACATCTCTCTGTTCGTCAAGGTAATAATGTGCACCAGTCAAAAGTTTGGACATACCTGCCCTCCCTCAGTGTTTTGTCTTTATTTTTGTTATTTTATTTTCAGACATCCAAACCGAAGGGAATAATGTAGTAAACAAAAATTGTTACACAACCGAGGACGTGCTTTAGAATGTACATTTGAGTTCACAGATGTGCCTCCTCAAGGGTTCATGTGTGCTATTTCTTTCTTAATGTGCTTTAGACCATCTGCTGTCTCTTACAACCACTGTACAAATCCATATTAAGGCGAGAAATAGTTAACCCTCCTGTGGTATTTGGGTCAAATTGACCCTATGTCATATATTTGTAAAGAGAAAATGTGTCATGTGGAAAAAAAGGAACAAAATCATCACCAAACGAACAAAATACTTAAAAATGAAAACAATGAACAACATTGAAGAAAAAACGGATGAAAATTATCTTCATACTGAACAAAATAACCAAGAAAATGAGTAAAACTATTAAGAAAATGAGACAAAATAATCATCAGTATCAACAAAACTGCACAAAAAGAAGCAAAACTATCCACAAATTGAACATAGAACAAGTTGAACAAAAATAACTAAGAAAATGAATAAATGCGAAAGAAAAATGAACAAATGTGAAGGAAAAATGAACAAATGTGAAGCAAAAATGGAACAATTCTGAAGGAAAAATGAACAAATGTGAAGGAAAAATGAACAAAGGTGAAGGAAAAATGAACAAAGGTGAAGAAAAATGAACAAATCTGAAGGAAAATGAACAAATGTGAAGGAAAAATGAACAAATGCAAGGGAAAAATGAACAAATGCAAAGGAAAAATGAACAAGCGTGAAAGAAAAATGAAGACGCATGAAAGAAAAATGAACAAATCTGGTCATCCACGCCTTGGATACCATGACCTGGACGACTGAGAATCTTCACAGACAAGAAATCTGAAGGAAAATGAACAAATGCAAAGGAAAAATGAACAAATGCAAAGGAAAAATGAACAAAGGCAAAGGGAAAATGAGCAGTCATGCTGCAAAACCAACAAAATAAGCAACAAAATGAACCAAAAAATAAGCAAAAAGAAAAAAAAAAACAATCAAGTAAATGAGCAAAAATGAACAATATGATGAGGAAACGGAGCAAAACAAGGTAAAAAAATATATGAATAAAATAAACCACAAAAGTCAACGAATCACCCCAAAAAAGCTGAAATTAATCTGTTCTGTGATATAAAGTTACTCACTACCTCAACTACTTTTATTTATGAGTACTTGTACTTCCTTTTGCTCAAGTACTGATTCTACTCCCTGGCGTTTCCACACGACGCAGCTTTGAGATTTGATTTGAAGAAAAGAAAGGCTCTTTTCTTACATGCAGTAGAGCATCGATAAAAATGAAAAATATCCAAGGCAGCAATAAAAACAGTCCCATATCGTAACAGTTAATTTTAGATGCATACCATTTACACATGTCTGTTAAAGGGTTCAGTAAAGGTGGTGACAGGTGTGTTGATTTAAATTTTCCTTACTTTTCCAATCTCCTCTTTCTAACCCTGGCACACCGTCTGATTTCCCTGAATGTTGTAACCATCCACTTTTCATCTGAAATTTGATTGGCTGAAGCAAGTTATTCCAAGGTCAACCTGAGATGATGCACTTTTCACAGTCATTTTTCTGAAAGAATCATCAAGAATATTGGGAGAGGGCTCATGGGGGGGGGGGTAATTTTGTTGACTGTGATTGATAGTAAGTTTATGATGTTAAACTTTAGATTTCAAATTTTCATATTTAGATTTCATTGATCATTGCATTTATGCACATTAGCTTTTTGTATAATTTATTATAACGTGTGAAGTCACAAATCACAAAAATGGAATTGCTGTTTTTTTTTTCTATTTCATCCTGTTGTGTATTTCCCAGGACTGGCAGCAATCTGCAAGTTTATATTTTCACTGCTTTTATGTTACATCACAGTGTTTATATAAACCTTCAACCCTCAAAATAGATTTTCACAATACGGAACCTTTTAGTGTCAAAAGGCTTCTTGAAACAATGTGGTGTATCCTGAAATTCATACTAAAGTATTTTTGTGGCTTGTCTGTAGCTGAAAAAACATCCATAAAATAGCTTTAACACTGGTGATAATGTATAATCCTTTACTAACAGTTCATCCCTTAAATGAAACTAAGAATAATCCCATGTTAATAATCCTGGAGGGCCAGTGATCACCATATCTCATTTATCTTTTATTCTTTTGTTCAGTTCCGGTTTAATGATGTTTAATATAGCAATAAAACACAAAGACTGTGGTAATTTTGTCTTTTCTATATTCACTTTCTTACAAAAAGTACTGGAATGACAACTAATTAAAATGATAAACTCAAGGAGTACCCTGTAGAAATGTGAACTCAGTGAGACACATTGTCACTGAGTCGATTTTAAGTTACAAAACATGAATTAAATGCTATTTAAATGTACTTCATGAAAACATATAGTCAAGTTCATTTCACTATGAGAAGATATGCTCACAGTGGTTAAATTTCTGTCAGTTATTTAGTTAGATTTACTACATTTTTCTTAAAAGTGAATTGAAATAATATTTATGTTAAAGAATTGAATTGAATTTAATTGAAAGAACTTTATTTAGAAAGATAGAGAGATTAAATTTAGCTAATGTCACTTAAACAAGTGTAGGACATTTTTATAATCAAAATAAATATATTTAGTAATCGGCCACTGCTAATATGCTTCATGATAGTATATATCCATTTTATTTCTGATTCTTTCATATAAATGTTGACTCATGACTATATAACGTAAGTCCAATTTTGGACTGAAATTGTTTAAAAATGTAATCAGTAGATGCTATAAGAGATTCCATTTTTTAATTTAAGTGCTGAATTAATTTATTGAATCAGCCCAATCTGACTTTATTTACTGTGTGTTTTCAAAAAGCATGAGACAAAGCATGAATTTCCCCAAGACATGTCCTGGCCATAGTGATGTGAGTGTGTTTAATGTGCAGCACAGTGGTGTAATCATTAACTCATTTACTGCGGGGCCATAGAAAACAGGGTGAACTCCAGAGTTGAGTAAATCCACACCGTGTGTTTTCACTGCTTTTCTGATAGAGGAAGGCGTCCTATCAGCTCACAGGGGTCACTTTGCTGATTGGACAACGAAGATTGAATCAGTTTGGGCTGAGACTATGTGTGTTTGTGTGTGTGTGTGTGTGTGTGTGTGTGTATTCACTGGTGCTGTTGTGTGAAAGCTGGATGTTGTTTGTATTACATCTTTTGACACTGTTCAGGGTCAAACGTGACCTGATTTGACTTTCGATCGCAGTAAAAACACCCCAAATTAAACTTTTTAAAAATCCTGGACTGATTCAACTCAAATGACCCCAACGGACTCCATTTTAAAGGTCCCATATCTTCGCACTTAAACTTATATGAGAGAATTAAAGACTTCTGTTACCATGGTGACAGATTAAATGTGGTCATTTGAGTTTTCTTTGGTTTTGTCTGATGACCTGCTTGTAACTCAGCCGCACGGGCTCAGATTTTATTGAACCGTGTTGTACTTGACCACTTTTCATCAGAAGAACAAGGATGACCCTGGGAACATATTCTGAAAAAAGGACGTTGCACACTCACAACGATGACCTTTAAATGGACTTTTTCTGGAAAAAATGTCAGTCGCTCGTGTGGGCGGGGCTAATTTTAGCTTGACTCTGCGTGTTTAGTTTGGTTTATTTCTTCTTAAATGCCTCCTCCCCCTCTCCTCAGAGAACACATATGCAACGGGGCAGGAGGAAAACACGTATTTCATTTCACACAGAACAAAATAAGAGGTATTATTGAACATTTAATAAACAAGACCAAATAAATACAAAAGCACAGTGTTCATCTTTTCTCATGTTTCCCTTTGCCTTTGGTCCTTTAATGGAAGAGAAAGAACCTCCAGCAGAACTGGACTCGGTAGGCGGCCTTCTGCAACGGCCCGTTGGGGTTAGTGGACAGAGGAGAGACAAAAGAGAAGCGTAAATGATTTCTTTTTGGAGCGTGTTCTTGATACTATGGATGTATGAATAAGTGAACAAGATGAAGAGCTCATAAAAAAAACCAAAAATAATCCACGTAAGGGCTTCAAATGAACAGAAATACATCAGGAGTAGCTGATTATACTCAAGATGAATTTGGATGTAATTCATAAAGGTCCCATGCTGAAAGTATCCATCTTTATTAAGTTTTGATGAACAACAAAAAAAAAAACTCTGAGAATTTGATCTTGCCCAGTACTGTCAGTCCTGATTAATCCACACAACAAAATGGGCAACAGGAAAAACAAACCATATTGGATTTTTTTGATTTGTGACATCACAAATGACAACTACCATAATCACGGTGCAGATAAGATGCGTTGTTTTCACCCCAGTGTGCATGTAGAATTCTTCATTTTAAATTTAAACCATCACCAATCAATCAAACAATCATGGCCAAGCCAACATTAGCCCCATCCACGTGAACAACAGCCCAAATTCTTGATTTTTTCTAGAAAATTTCTCATAAAAATGTCATTACGGTGTGTTTACAGTTTCCTTTTGTCGCAGTTTGATCCCGTGTCACCTTGGTTAATGACCTGCTGTTCAAACAAACAGCATTTTCTGATGAGAAGTGGTCAGGTACGACATTTCAATGAAATCAGAGCACATGTGGTGGAATTAAAAAAAGGAAAACCAAAGAAAAATGTAACCCACAAACTTTATTTTGTCAGCACCCATACAGACGTCTTAAACAGACACATACATTATAAATGGTACAGATATACATTTAAACGTTAAAATATGGGACCTTTAAAGTAAACCTCACTGAGACTTTATTGCTATTTCTTGCTGTCTTTCTATATTTGTAACCTTAATTACTTGTGCAATTATGGAAGTGCAAAATGCTGCAATTTAAATGTGTAAAGAGGGTTTAGTTTAATTTGATACGCAAGAGAATAAGAGTTCCGCTTTTGTATATTTTGATCTTGTTCTTGTTAATGTAATGTACATATGTATACATTTTGACTTCAAAAGGATCAGAGCACACATTTAGAACTTACTAATATCCTATCTACGTCTTATTATATCACATTTAAGATAAACAAAAACCCCAGTGTGGTGTGGAAGTGACAACATACAGTCCCCTCTACTCCACATATGACCTCGCCCTGTGCATCTGAGTGAATCCGACACAGTGCGGGTGGATTTCCCAACGGTTTAATCTTCAATTGCCTCCATAAACTGAGTTGTGCTTAAAAAGGGGGAGGGGGGATCATCTGCTTGCCTTACCTGGCTTTTCCCTCTTCCTCTATGATAAGCACGACAGAAAAGATGTGTCAAATACTAACAACACCGAGCGTTTTAAACACAAATAGCAGTATAATCATGTGATAAGCCGTGTTTTAGATAAATACACAAGAAAGCTGACAATCATAGCTGTGTAACTGCAGCATGTCGAGGATTCATTCGAACACACCCCTCGACTTGGCCCGGGAAAGGTAAAAAAAATAATAAAAAATTTGTCAGTGTTTAATGTCCAAGTGAATGATTAGCTCCATAAGTGAGTGATTTGAGCCTCACACACAAAACCCAAGGTTGTTTAATGATCGTCTTTTCTAAGTTTAGTGTCTTCTTAGGGTGTTATTATTCAAAAAAAAGATGTGAGAAATACAAAAACAACCAAGAACACGCTGTAGTTATGCTAGATCTTTGTTTTCAATTTCAGTTTGACTCTTGGCTTAGTTTTTATTCATTTTATTTTTTAGTTTTTGTCTATTTCTGGAAAGTTTTGATATTTTTCAGGCCAGGAAGTGCATTGATCATCTACATTTATTAACTATTCATGAGCACAGGTGGGTAAACACAATCAGTACACAAGTAAAAGTGTTATTACTTCACAATTATAGTGACTCAAGTAGAAATAGAAGTACTCATAAAAAGTTCTTGAGTAACAGTAAAAAAGTATCTCATAGAAAATGACTCAACTAGTGAGTAGCTTCATAACATGGAATTTATTACAACTTAATAGACTGTGTTCAAGCAAGTAATTTGATAGTTTATATAGATTATTTTTATTTTCTTGATTATTCTTGTTGATTTTTGTTCAGTTGTGTTGCACATTACCTCAGCCAAGGACTGGCAACCTTCATATAAACCTTCATATCTTCTGTTTATTCAATATGTTCATAGTTTTACCTGAGATACACTTGACTGCAGTGGTGGGTAAGTGTTTACACTAACACCATTGTAATATGACTTTGACAATGTGTGGTGAAGTTTTACTGCATCAGTAAGCTAGCGGCTAGTATTAGCTTTCCCATGAGTCCCCTGGCATGAACGCACAGTTAACCCCACTGCTGTTCATTCAAATATGATTACATCCTCTTTTTGGCTCCAAAATGGCAGCCAGAAAGTGACAACCCGATTGGCCTCAAAACGGTCCTTCAGAAACTAATGGGTGACGTCACGGTCACTTTGTCCAATAATATATACAGACTATGATCAAACTACAGCACTGCAGTGATTTTTTGAATTATTTGCTGTAATATCTTAATAATGAAGCAAAAAGTTAAAGGTCGACCTCCACGTTACTTATTAGAAGGTCCAAAAAACTGTTTGAGACCATAATGACTCTTGACAAAAATTTATTCCCTTAGTATTTTCAGATAGAAGTCCAGTGTATCTCTGTGGGAAAAAGGACTGGGAAAACAGTTTCCCAGTGGCCAAGCAGTGGTATTGCAACTTAAAGTTACTTCTGCATCAGCCTCACTGAACAGCCAGTCATTGTCCACTGGTCAAGAGACAAAGATGAACTGGCACAGGGGACGGGGCAGACACAGGCTAAATACACTAGGATAGGGAGGACGCAGGTGTAAGACATTAGGGGCGGAGCAGACAATCACTGTGGCGGGAAAACACACAAAGGCGGGAAGTGAATCTGAAATGAGAGGAGAGGTTAGACATTTACCGAAATACAACAGGAAACACAGAAAAACAAAACATGACCTAGGAGCAGGGCCTGACATTTACATTATGTTTTATTCAGATCAACATCAGTCACATGCTTTTATTCTGATTAGTTTAACACATCAACATTACTTTTACTTACCTGAAACATTTTTTTTTTACAAAATTAGATAAATATATGCTCTGGAGCAGTGGTGCACAACTGGTCTGGCTTCGGGACCCACCCTTACCCCTTAATGACAAGCCACAACTCAAAGCTGGGGAAAATGTTCAACTTGTCAAATTAATTGAATGAAAAGATCAGGCATTTTTGATCCTCAGGTAGTAGAATAGAATATCACAGAATGCCAACACAAAAAACTAGTTTAATGATAAACCAAAATGACCAGCAAGTGGTGATGCTAGAGAGAGAAATATTCCCTTTTGCTCTCAATTAACTGCATTTTAATTAAACCAAAACTCTTCAGTTCAGTAACTTCAGCTTTTTTTTAACAGACTCAACAGTGCTTTCATGAACAAACATGAAATATAAAAGTCCCACTACTGAGAAGTAGCTTCAAAAAAACCTCAAAATATGTAGCTTTAGCTGAGAATCCTCACTCTCTGAATGTATGACAACCAACACTGCTCTGTGGATTCTTCTGATTACCTCATCGATCAGGTAAATAGTGAAAAACACTGTGCTTTGAAGAAAATTAAGCAGCACTCACTTCAGCCTTTGGTGCAACACTGACAACATAGACCTGAGTTTGGGGGAATTAATTGGAGAACTGGGCATGTTTTTTTTGGTCCTTAGTCTCAAACTCTGGAGCTATAAAAATGTTGTACCCCTGCCCTGTACAGCACATTTAATGTGTTAAATTGGTCAAAAGCATCAGCAAGGTAAGCAATGTATGCTAGTCAGACACTGTTATTAAGCAGGTCTGCAAGAGGCAGTTCTGGGCAAGAAAGGCTGCGATTTCAGCTCATAGTTCATAAAAATGGAACAGTACCTTTCCCCTTGAAATCCAGCCCTCTGCAAAGGTTTGGGGCTTCTTGAACTTATGCCACCTGGTAAGATGCACAGAATGGCTGTTATTGCTTTGGGTACAAAGAAGCAAGACACTTTTGTGAAGTCCTCAGGTCCTGAAGTACTCAACACATTTATCTTTCAATTCAATTCAATTTTCATTTGTATAGCACCAATCATAATCGCCAATTATCTCTAGGTGCTTCACAATTCGAGGCCGAGACCTCATGACTATTAGAGGTGGGCGGATCGGTCCAACTATCGATAGTATCAATACCAAGTCAGTATCGGTATTGGATCGATACTAGTCTGGTGAGATCGATACTTTACTTTAAGTTCTGCTCTTGTTTGCAATGCTGCAGTTTCTCAAAGAGGAAACAGCCCGGTCACCGGACTCACCGCTCCTGTGTCAGTGCAGAGCAGACACACTTTGCTCCCCCTCCCTCTCCTGTGTTTAGATGTTGCGCCGTCACATGAGTCACGTGACGTGACCTAGATGCGCAAAGCAAACAAACAAGCAAGTTGCCGACTCAGGTTCATCAGCACAAGCACAGAGAAAATACAATAGAAGAATGGCAGAGAGGAAGAGGAACCGCCGTTCAACCACGGCAAAACACGGCAGTCGTCTACAGATCTAGGCAGAAAGTACACATGCTTCTCCCGGTGAGGGAGAAGCCAACACATAAGAGCTGACTTATTTTCACTCTGGTTGAACCTGCCGTGACTGGGTCAGGCTGACACCGACTCATAAATCAACAATTCATCCATCGTTGTCAGATTCAGAGCTGGATCCAGTTCGAGAAAACTGCTGTCGTTCCAGTTTCCTC
>JAQQAE010020054.1:0-10784 GCA_029823295.1 Pseudamia nigra | reverse complement strand
TAGGGGTGTGTAATACATACTTTATATGGGAGTTTGTCGTAGGTCCAGAACAGATTAATTGGTTTTACATGTATTTTCATGGTAAAAGTTGCATCGGATAACAACTGATTCGGATACAGGCCGTGACGCCGGAACGGATTAAATTCGTTAGCCGGCTAACGAATCATTTGGGCGAATCATTCATTAGGCGGAGCGAGTTTTTCCATAGGAACACATGTAAAACCAATTAATCTGTTCTGGACACATGAAAACTGCCATATAAAGTATGTATTATACACCCATACGTGCACATTTATTGATTTATATAGACACTTACCGGATGAGACGGAGACAGCCATTTTTCTTAAGTCCCATGATGAAAAACACAAAATGAAGCAGTATTTTATGTGAAAAAAGGCAAATATACAGCGAGTTCACGTTGACGTTTAAGGGTTCTTTCACACCTGTTTGTCCAGTACAGTGGTTCGATTGGACCCACAAGTTGTTACAATGTTGCAATTCTCAACTAGTTCGGTCCACATTCACACCAGCGTTTTTGCAAATGAACCAACCACTATATCCCCCACTCATATGGCGGCACTGTTTACAAAATACTGTGTTTTGAGTGACGTGAGAGCTGATTGGCACAGCATTTGTAGAGGGAAAAATCCAGCATACGAAAATATCGGATTTATGCTTTATTTCAGAATAATGAATGGTACTATTTTACTTGTTTTTGTGGCGATTTGTTATCATTTGTTTGTGCAAAAAGCTGTTAATCCAGCATGGAAATCGTATTTGGGTCGAAAACACTGTGTGCTTCTTTTTGACACGGACAAGACTGACGTAGAGAAGTGTACTAGCTTCTTTAAATGTACGATACAGCTTGCTACGGAAACCTCCGTAGGCCAAAAAGTGCTACATTACAGACAGCTGGACCGAATCGAGTCCAGTCAGCGTTTTCATCATCAGCGAACTGCACCGGAGTTCAGATGGAGGCGTACCGAACCGTACCGACGAGGTGGTCTCGGTACGGTGGACCTCTATATTAGGTTTTCAGGTAAAAAAACCACTGAAGATCTGTCCTAAAATTTTTTAAAATCATCTGTTAGCCGAAAAAATAGCCCAAGCAAGTATGCAAAACCCACTAAAGGCAGGTTCTGTGCTGAATCAATTGGGATTGCAACATTTAGACTCCCACTTAAGACACCAGGAAAGAAGCAGTGCTGAGAAGTCCCACAAGCTCTGACTTCATCTTGTAAAATATATACAATTTTGTTAATGATTTGGTTATTTTGTGCTCTGAATCTGAATGTAGTGATGAAAATATTCAATTCAGTTGTACTTGTATAGTGCAACATTATCTCACAATTCAAGGCTGGAGCCTCAAAGACTATACAGCAAGCAAACCAAACAGAACCTTCGAGAGCACGCTTAACACATGTGCATATTTATTATTTTTCACCTTTATTTAACCATGAATAAATCTCTTTTTTTGAGGAAGACCCAACCAAGAAATGTTCAATAAAATGTAATTATATATGACAAAAAAGATTGAACATATTAAAAATACACAAAGGAACATACATAAAATAAAATCCATCTTACGAACAACTTGTACACATTAATCATAGTTTTACAGTGTGACAAGACTAAAGATGTCATCTGTTCATTTTCAAAGCCCTGCTGAACAGTGATGTGAAGCCAACACAAGCCATAATCCCGTTTCAGCTACACCTGCTTTATCTAATCTGTGGGCATGGTCACCACTGTGAACCGTTGACATGGTAAACACTTCAAACCCCATAATATTGTCATGAATATACAAATACATTGTGATATTTAATGACAATGATTTATCATTCTAAACATTTTTTCTTCTGTCTCTAACAGGATAAACAGTTAAGAAATATGCAAAATGGTTTTGTCAAATAGTTTCTTCCCCATATTTCATCAATTTTTATCTGTTTTCATCTTTTACTTTACGGGATGGGATGTTTTTTGCGTCTTTTATGTTATCATCTTTTTTCTCTCTTCATTTTGTTAATTTGATCTATTTAGATGGAACCACTTTAACATCAAATGACCAAAATAAAATTTGTCTTTCATGTCATTTTTCATCATCTTTTGGATTGATTTTGTGATTTTCATCTTTTCATAGTATTTCGTCTTCTTTGATGTCTTTCCATTTTTTTAAGCTTTTCAAATCATTTTCTTTTTTGTACATCTTTTAATTGGCTTCTATTGCCACGTTGTTTTTCATTAGAGGTCGACCGATTATCGGCGCAGATATTTGGAATTTTGACGTATATCGGTATCAGTGTTTTTTTTTAATCCGACGGGCCGATATCAAGAAATCAATTAAAAACTGTTTTATTTTGGCTCAGCCGGCCCTCTCTCTTTCTCCTGCTATTTCTGTACCCAGCATTGCTCCGCCCACGGCGCCATCTAATTGGTTAAACGAGTGTACTGTAAGTGGCAGAGACACCGATGCAGAAACTGTCCTCACACACACACACACACACACACACGGTGGAGATGTGTTTTGTCGTGTCGAACAAACGGAGTAAACATTAGCAGCTCTGCTAAGCTGGCAGCACCTCCCGACATGTCTGTGAATTACTTGAAACAATGCTGTTATTAATATTGATTTGGAAACAGTCCGTGATTGTAGAAGTCTGTGTGTGTGATTTACAGACAGCACGTAAGAAATTCAATTCAGTCTTGTTTTGTTGCAGGGAAGTACGGTGAGATAAAAGCTGACTAGTTTTTACCATAACATTAGCTTGCCACTCCTGCTATTTATTTTCTATTTATTTGGTTAAATAAACATGCTTTAGGCATTTAAACAAAGTTAAGTGTTTGTATTATTCAACATTTTTACACCAATTTTTACACTTTTACTGCAAATGAATATCGGCTCCAAATATCGGCCTCCTTAGCTACTAATAATCAGTATCCGTATCGGTCCTGAAAAACCCATATCAGTCAATCACTAGTTTTCATTTTTCAGATTTCTTGTCTCATATTGTTTTTGTTTTGTTTTTTTTAACAAACTAATATAAATCATACAGTAAATAACCTCCTGGCTGCTTCAACTTTCACTCATAACCAACAATCATTCTTTAACCTCTAAGGACCTGGCGTCCACATGCGTGGAAAACACATTTTGCACTGTGATTTTGAAAAGATGTTCAAAATGTTTGTATGTGTTATTAATGAATGCAAAAGCAGTCAGGAAAAAAATCTGCTATGTTCAGGGTGGGTATACAGAGTTTTGCACTCTTATACAAAGTTGACTTTATTGTGGACATCATTTTTCTCATGTCAAAAGATAATGCTAGATTTATACTTATCAGATTCCAATAACCCCAAATAGCAAAGAGAAATTAAAAATCCATATCAAATAACCGCTCGGGTCTTAGGAGGTTAAACCTGAATAAAATATTGAGCTGATATTAACAGATATTACAATTTTTACCAAATCACCCAGCTTTATCTGTAATCGGTCCTAAATATGCACTGACCTATTTCAAACATCCTTAATTTGGCCTGATGAGCCTGTGAGGCTGGAGTAAAGCAGCTGCAGGGAGATCCCAGGACTGAACAGCATTATATTCTCACAGAGCAAAGATAAGGATACGCAATAGGACAACTGCAAAGTGAGGACTGTGAAGAGTGGGTATATGAATTTCAGCAAGGCCAAGACCCCACAAGTATGTTGATGAATGTGAACGTGAACAACTACATTATTCAGTGATGGGTTTCGATCGGTGTTCAGTGTGCACCATTTCCACACTGCAATTCGTTTTCTAGGTACATATGTGAGCAATGATTGATGAAGTATACAGAAAGGGTACTGGGAAGGGTCCACATATGGACTGACTGGCTCATTCAGCCTCAGGTTCTGAACAATGGCAACATGTGCAAACAAACAGAAGTCACCAGACTGCCTATGGCATAAGATTATGAATAAAACACTTATATAACCTCCTAAGACCCGAGTTATTATTTGATATGGATTTTTTATTTCTCTTTGCTATTTGGGGTTACTGTAACCTGATAAGTATAAATCTAGCATTATCTTTTGACATGAGAAAGACGATGTCCATAATAAAGTCAACTTTGTGCAAGAGTGCAAAACTGTATACCCACCCTGAACATAGCAGTTTTTTATCCATTAATAACACATACAGTGCAAACATTTTGAACATCTTTTCAAAATCACAATGCAAAATGTGCTGTCCACGCATGTGGATGCCAAGTCCTTAGAGGATAACTTAACTACCGTACCTACACATTAAGCAGCAGCACAGACTGGAGGCTTTGGCTTAAAGAGAGAATGTCACTGTATGACTGAAACTAATGCAGTGAACATGGGAACAAAACTCTTTTTTGCCAGCACTACCTTTGAAAGTGACGTCCTGCAGTTGCTATAACCTTAGTTGACTATAGTAATTGGCAATCAAGCTAAAATCAGCACCTGATACATTCATGCAGTGAGTACACCAGGGTAGATAGGTACACAATACACTTATTCACATGCAATGCACAACCCATACTGTATGTATAGGACAACACGTACATTCAGTCACACAATCAGCACCAGAGGTGTGTAAACAGAAACAGTACTCAAGAAAAAGTACTGTTACTTTATAATTCTAATAACTAAAGCAGAGGTAGAAGTACTCATAAAAAGGTACTTGAGTATGAGTAAAAAGTGTCAAACAAAAAAATACTCACGTAGCGAGTAAATTCATGACATGGAATTTATTATATCCCATATATTGCCTTCAAACAAGTATTTTGGTCAATTTTGTTTATTTCCATGGTTATTTTTGGTAATTTTGTTTGATTATTTTGTTCTTTTTTAACTTAATTGTTTCATTTTATTTATTATTATCAGTGTCATTGCTTTCTTTGTTTTTGTGGAACAAAAGTACATTCTCAAATGTGACTGAGTAGGAGTTAAAAGTATTCTGCAAAACAACGACTCTCTTAAGTTATGTGAAATACTACAGAAGTACATGGCATGGAGTAAATGTGCTTGAGTACTACCAACCTCTGACCTTAACCGCTGCCAAGTTGAGCTATGCAGTGCAGTCAAAAAAGCTGTCAAGATAATAAAATCATATTTGTCATTTAAACTTATCATGATGATTGAAAATCATTATATTATTCAGGTTTTAAGACTGAAAAAGATGAAAAAAGATGAATATGACAAAAACATAAAAACAAAGTAAAGGAAAAAAGACAAAGGCAACATAAAAGACAACATGATCTAAGATTTTCTAACAAATAGATCAAAATGCTGTAAAAGATACAAAAAGTTGAAATCAAAGTAAATGACAAACAGACATAAAAGTCACAGACAAAAACAACATTAAAAACACAGCAAGATGAATTCAATGTAAAAGAATCAAAATGATGTAAAAGACAAAAAGTGATGAAAACAAAGACATGCAATAATGCAAAAATACAAAAAAGGGCATGAAATATGAAATATATTAATTATATATTATGGGTTTTTTTCAAAATTGGAAAAAAATGGAAAAAAATGAAAATAAAAACCAAGTTATTTGTTGTTATAGAGACAAAAGAACAACCTTTAGAATTATGACTCATCATTATGAAATTTCTCAAAATAAAATACCATGGACAATATGGGAAAAATATATATATCGCGATATATTTTGTCAATACCGCGATATACAATTTATTTTCAATTCAATTCAATTCAATTTTATTTATATAGCGCCAATCATAATCACTGATTATCTCTAGGTTCTTCACAATTTGAGGCTGAGACCTCATGACTATACAGATGATCATTTTGCATTCACAACTATAGCATATATACCATGATATATATTTTTTAAGTGAGTAAAACTATGTAAACTCACTCTTAATGCAGCAGGTCATTCAGTTTGATAGTTCAATCTGTGATTCTGCTCCATGTTTTCACCACCCACTCTTGAAGTGAGACAAGTAAGAGGGCGGGACTATGAGAGAGAGACAAGTGACTAGTGAAGTTTTAGCGCGACAAGACATTCTGTAAACAGGCTCCAGTAAAGCTGCTAGCTTAGCCACATTAAGGCTACATCAACACGCTGAGTAGGTCACTCACAGGAGGGCTGTGTTTGTGTGAGTCCTCCTCTGTGCTGGTGTTAGAGAGAGCCGCAGGAGAAAACTACTGAAATAAAACCATGGATTAACTGGCATGACGGCACCTTAAAAGATATGAACAGTTCATATTAGAATATCCTCGATATAGCAATTTACAATATCGAGCGGACAACAAGCCATGATACATCAAGTATAATCGATGTATCGCCCATCCCAACAATAATAATAAGTACAATCACCCAGCCCTACTGCAAAGTTGGCCAACACAGAGCAAGACATAACAACATAACCTAACATGGGAGACACAGTCTGGTCCAGACAGATCAGTGGTGTGTTGTGCTTGAAAAGACCTTGTATGTAGTATATTTCAAGTGATAAAATACAGAAAACAGAATGAATTGCACACGCTGGTGCAACTGGAATCATGTGAGAAAAAAACCCCAAAGCTCAGTTCGCAATCCGCAGACTTACCAAGAAGCACAAAGGTAATGCTGTCAAAAAAGTGCATAAAAATGCATAAAAACGAGCAGCGGTATGAGATTAAAAAACAGCAGCTTTCTCTCAGTCTTAATCATGTCATCTCTCCCCTTGCCTGTAAAAACTTCAGCACACCAAACATCAGAGGAAGATCAGCCGTCCTGTGTGAACTGTGCAGGGGGAGCTGCAGGCTGATCCAGGAGGAAGGTAATTGAACACCCACATGGAGCTGCTGATAGCTTTAAAACAGATTCCTCCCAAATTACGCCGTAATCCCTGTCACATATTACATGATTCAGGCGGTAGTCAAATTAACTATCTGGCAAGCACAGCACAGATCCTACTCAAATACCAGATGAGGAGGCAATAGTGTTTAATCCTTCAGTTGTAAAGATTGGTCCAGACTGTTGCTACAGCATACCTGGAGCAGATGTTGAAGTAGGTATGATTTATTTCACTAATCAAGAGACAAAACTCTCATTTCTAACTCATGTAACATCACCTGAAATTCCTCCCTGCCTCTAAGTGTCGACAGCTAAAAGATGCTTACATTTAATGCTTTTTCACTGCAATATTGAGATCACTTCAGCCAACTTTAAGGTTGACTTTTGGTTAGTTACTTAGTTACTTAGTTAGATAGATGGACGGCTGGATGGACGGACGGTCAAACAGACAGACAGACAGACAGCCAGACAGACAGACAGACAGACAGATAGATAGATACATAGATAGATAGATACTTTATTGATCCCATAAAGGGAAAGTCACAATTAGGCTCCTAAAGGAGTGTAATTATGGTACATACAAAAAAACCTCACAGCACAATTAGCAGACAGTAAACACGACATCCATTTACAAAGCAAGTGTCAGAGAGCCTTGGTCATGTAGTGTAAGTGTAATAATGTCAAATTGGATGCTTGTGTGGCCTTATCAGTCCCGATCTCCCGCGTGTCCATGGTGATACAGTTTCATGGCCGTTGCCACAACAACACATGTCCGTAAAAATTCATTCTGACTCCAAAATCAGAGTGTAGTAGTGTAAATCTGTGGCATCCAATTTGTTTTCTGCAAATAAATCCACATTTAGCTTTGCATGGTTTAACCTTGAACGTGAAAGATATAAGATGTAAAAAAGTGTGTATTGAACTTGTTTTATTAATCCAGTATGCTCACTTATACCATTTTAACCTCTAAAGACCTGGCATCCACATGAATGGACAACACATTTTGCACTGTGATTATGAAAAGATGTTCAAAATGTATGTCTTATTAATAACTGCAAAAGCAGTCAGGAAAAAAATGCTGTGGTCAGGGTGGGTATACAGAGTTTTGCACTTACACAAAGTTGACTTTATTGTGGACATCATTTTTCTCATGTCAAAAAATAATGCTAGATTTATACTTATCAAGTTCCAATAACCCCAAATAGCAAAGAGAAATAAAAAATCCATATCAAATAACCGCTCAGGTCTTAGGAGGTTAGATCAAAATTTATAACAAAATTAACAAAAATTAATAAAGAAATGAACAAAATAATCAAGATAATACACAAAAATAACCCAGAATCAGGAAGATCAACAAAACTGACAAGGCAATCCACAGTTTAACAAAAATGTGATTAATGAACAATCAGTAACAAAAAAATGAGCATAAGTGAAAACAGTAATGAACAAAAGTAACAAAACTTGCCAAATAATCCACATATTGACTAAAACATGTACTAGATATTCAACAAAATGACCAAATCAATTACCAAAATGTGTATTGAAATTATTTAGTTAATTTGGTATGCTGGCTTTCACCAATTTAAATCAAAATTAACAACACTGACATAGAAATCAATAAAATAATCAAGATAATACACAGAAATAACCCAGAATAACCTAACAAAACAAGAAAATTAAACCATTACCAAATTAATCCTCAAATTTACCAAAATGTGATGAAAATGAATAATCAACAACATGAAGGCAAATAAAAAAATAATTAAAATGACAATAACTCAACAAAGTAAATTACCAACACGTACAAAATATTCCACAAAATGACCAAAGACATTTAGAAAATTGACCAAAAACAATACAATGTTTTACAAAATGATTTATGTCTCCAGACATTTGCAGTTTTAAAGATCAGAAATGATCTTTATAAAAAATAACTGATCAAGTGCCTTTGGAATTGTCTTAGGGAAAATTCAAATGTAAGGCTTTTTTTAAGACTTTTTAGCCATTATTTTTTGAAAAGTTCAATTTTAAGACATTTTCAGACTTTTTAAGGATCTGTGGACATCCTGCTGCTGCTGAATTTAATGGATGTAATCAGTATTGACAGCCAAGGGGCAAAAGGATCTAAGTCTGGCCTAGTCTTGGCAACTCCAGAAAAAAAACACGAGACATGGCTCGTGTATGTTGCTTCACTTCCTTCTTGGAAAGAAAGACATTTAGTGGACTTGTTTCTCCATTAGGGCTGCCAGAGAAGAATTTGTTTCTTGTCCAGAAAAGCAGATAACAAGGCCCCGGGGCTCCTTCACACACAACCAGAGAGTGAATGTGAAATATGATGTGGTCTCTGGAGGGATGAACACTTTACTGGAATGAACGGGCCTGACTTGAGAGGCAGGTTAACAGCTACCGGCTGAGCAGCTGGCAGATGCCTCCTGTAGCCTGATAGCTGAAGAAGAACAGTTGGTTTGCAACAAAATACAAAATGTATGTTTAAGGACATAAAGTTCTGCTGGAATAAGACCTGACTCTTTACACTGTGGCCTAATCTGTCAGGCTACACCACTGTGATGTTTGTAACCCCCTCTGTGTTCAAATGCTCTCCGTATGGATTACTAATCATGTGGATCCCAGTCTGTGAAGTCTAGTCTAGGCTGACACTGATAAATGACCATCATTGGTCATTTCAGATGTCCGTTATCTAGGCACCATAAGGAGGACATAAAGATACAATCTTGACAAGCAGCCACACAGAAAACAAACCCTTCTTCATGTGACTCAGGCCCCAAAGAGCATGACGGCAGCAAGCAAAGCCACATGACTAAGAGCAATGGTGGAGTGCTTAAGCTGATGATAGATATGGTCCCCATTTGGTAACCTAATTAATAATTAAACATAATCACTATGGGCTGGGTGGAGTTCGTTTTATAGTCAATAAAGAGATGAGCTAGTGTAAAACATGCCAGATTAATTTTGAAGGCAAAGATCAAATTGAACCAGTATATGATGCATATGGACCATCCCTCCAAGTACCCTCACACCCAGAGGTGTGTAAAGTACACACTAACAGCACATGATAATTAGAATTACTAACTTCATAACATGGAATTTTTGGTCACTTTTTGTTTATTATCATGACTATTTTGATCCTTTTTTAATCTTTGTTGCGGTTTATTTTTATAATTGTGAATCTTTTGTTTTCTTAACCACTGTCTTCCTTAATTTGTTCATTCTTACACATTTTACTTATTTTGTTTTTTGTTCATTCTTTTCTTAACCTTTTGATCATTAACAATTAGCAATTTTTGCTCATATGCTCCTATTTATTTTGATTATTTTATTGTTCTGTTTTGTTGATTGTATTACTCATTTTTGTTAATGCACTTAATTATTTCCTTTCGTTTTGCTCAGTTTGTTGATTTGGACTTATGTTCATTTTACAATTTAATTGACTGCTTTGTTGAGTTTTCTTAATTTTTTGGATTATTTTCTTCACTTTTTGCTCATTTTATTGCCATATTTTCCTGATTAAAAGTCGCTCCGGTATGTTAGTCGCACAAGCCAAAAAATGCAAAATGAAGAAGAAAAAAATGTGTATTAGTCGCTCTGCAGAACAGGTTCCGTCTGTTCGGCACTCAGGCGCACCGCCGCAGGTGCATGCCTGAGCTGCGCTGCGGCTCATCTCAACGAGTGGCTGTCAGTGTGACAAGCACCCTATAATCGAATTTATTCAAAATATAAGTCGCTCTGATGTATTTGTCGCTCCCCTCGCCAGACGATGCAAAAAACCACAACTTTTAATCCGGAAAATGCAGTAATTGTGTTCATTTTTATTCATTTTGTGGCTTTTTGTGATTATGTTTGTACATTTTTGCTCATTTAGTTGCTTAGTTAATTCACTGCTTAATTTGCTAGATTATTTTGCTCAGTTTTTTTTATTTAATTGATTATTTTGCGCTTTTTAAAATATTTTAACCTTTT
>JAQQAE010020053.1:0-10784 GCA_029823295.1 Pseudamia nigra | reverse complement strand
CACACACACATACCCCCACTCACACCCATACACACCCACACACACACACACACCCACACACTGTTCACTGCTCATCTCGGCACATTTGACATGAAGAAGGAGTGTTCCCTCTCTTTTTACCTCTGCCTCTTTCATCCCTCTGTCCTGGTCTCCATCTACTCCCTTGTCTCCAAGTTCACATCCATGTCTCCTCATATCTGTCTTTCAGTCATATATCATCTACTGTTTGCAGATGTCTTTGTCTCTCTGTGTTTGCACAAGTATGTGGGTTTGCTTCAGCTTTTACTCCCAAAGAATGTAACCCCTGAGACACCACTCAACCTGCAGTCAGTGGTGAAAGAAGTATTGATATGCAATTTATGTGCAAGTATCAGTGTTCCAGTTGATAACGCTAACAACTAATTACGTAAACGATTACTAATAAGCATTTTTATAAAGGTACACTTAAAAATGATCATTTCACCTTGGGAAAAGGAAAAACTTCAGCTCCAGTGATATGTTGCGTTGAAAATCTTACTGAAGTAAAAGTATTCATGTCTGTCTGTGCAGCGCTTCACTCTCATATTTGAAGTATGTATTATCACTGTGTTGCATTTTACCAGTGTAATGTTTAAGAGTGACTAGTGCATCATATTGTATGATAATTAAATTTAGTTTGAATCAATTCCGTTCAATTCAGCTGTATTTATATCACAGCAGTCATATTCCAAGATTATTTCTAGGTGATTCACAAATCAAGGTTGAAGCCTCAAAAGGCTTTACATTTTATTACAGCTATATTTAATGCTTTTTTGGACAGTTTTGCACATAAATCTACATGTAATTGTGTGCAAATGAACAAAATCTTTCACAAAATGAACAAATCTACACTTTCAAACAGATGAGCTCAGTCCAAAGTAAAAGAATCAAGACTTTTAAATAATTTGTTAGGCCTTATTTTTGTAGAACTGAATTTAAGACATTTTAAGAATTTTTGAGGAGCTGTAGACTCCCTGTTGAAACTGAAACTACTGATATGAGGCATTTTGGCCAGTTTGCGGTCCATGTTGGTACATGAAAAACCTCAACAATTTATGCAGAAACGCGGTGAATCGGTCCAGTGTCTGTGTTATTTGTTGTTCTATCGCTACTCTTTTCTTTTGTCTCTCCTCTGTCCACTAACCCCAACCGGTCGAGGCAGATGGCCGCCTACCCTGAGCCGCTTGTTCTGCTGGAGGTTTTTCTTTTAGTTAAAGGAAGGTTTTCCTCCCTCCTGTTGTCCTTGTCTTGCTCTCAGTGGTTCTGTTGAGTTTACTCTCTGTATAGTCATGAAGTCTCGGTCTTGAATTGTGAAGCGTCTAGAGTTAATGGTCGATTATGATTGGCTCTATACAAATAAAATTGAATTGAATTGAACAGTATTTACTATTTGCTCTCTAAATTTATTTGTTTTGTCTTGTCTAGCATCTGTTTTTGATCGCCCTGCTGTTGTGTCCGCACGCTGTGAACTTGCTACATATTTGTGAACAATCGATGAATATTAGACTGTTGCAGAAATTTGTTGTTAATAATGCGTCCACAGCGTCAAAGGCGTTGATTGACATCTGAATGCTTAGGCAGGTGCACTGGCATTAAGGCATGTTAACAGAGCTCATACCATGTGATCTGTATCAAATTTTGAATGTTATACGGTATATGTTATGTTGGCCTCCATGATGGGATGAACTATTATGGCAAATGAAGATACTGTGGTGAAAAAAATACAGTTTAATCATTGTTCTATCAAGGTACAAGCTGCTAAATTATGCATATGTACTTACACATGGAAACCATTAAAATTTCCACTTTGAAGTTTTTGATGGATAAATGGACAGATGGATGGATGACCAGCTGAGGTGATCACTTCCTTGCTCTCTTCATGGGAACTTGATCACAGTCTCTCCCTCTCTCTCGCTCGCTCTCTGTCTCGTCCTGGAGAGTAAACTGGAGTGCTTGAGGTTTCTCACAGAATGTGTGTGTATGTACCCTCTAAGTGTGACTATGTGTGTGTTTGTTTGGTAGCTCCTCCATGCAGCACCAGGTGATATGGCCTGGTACGGAAGGTCATCGCTGTGATGTCACTTCCCCTTCCTCTCCGGATATTCCCAGCATTCTCCTGCCAGCAGCCGGGAACTCTGGGAACTAAAAGCAGGAAGCCTGGCTCCTTAGCAAGTGAGAGAGTACATACGTGTCTATTTACTGAATTTTGCACTGCTGAATGACTCATTTTTCTGTTGAGAAACAAACCTTAAGAGTGGAGCGAGATGAAATGCAGGAGTCAGTGCCAGTTGTGAGGAAGGTGATGTGCAGTTGTTGCAGTGTGTTTTCTGGACTATGTGTTTCTGATCGGATGAAGTATATTTAAGGGGAACAATATCGCCCCCTCATGGAACACTGGATTTAAATCTCAAAGATGCTAAAGGGCATATTTTCATTTTCATTGCTGAAGGTACACCTAAAGTAGAAAAGAGCAGAAAACAACAAGCTGATCACAATTAAAAATAGCTCAATAATAATAATAATAATAATAGATTAAAAGCACCTGTGTACACTGCTGCACATATGATGTGAACAGAACAGATATCATCAAAGGTTGGTGTATTTCAACAAAACATATTTTATATTTTTATATATTTTGGACTCTGCTATATATATTTGTTGCCATTGTTTTCCTCTTGTTTCTGTATCAAAATGCATCTACTATGTGTTTGTGATTAAAAATACTTTGCTCAGTTATGTTTGGCTGCACGTCATTTTTACACTGTTTGAGCCGACTGGCTGACATAGTGATATTTCTAGGAATACACCAATGAAATCTTAGTTTATTTCTATTTTTGAAAGTAGATACTGTCTCCACTGTTTAGTGCCAAAACAGTATTTTATATGTTTGTTTTGAGCTTTTCAGTAGGAGATAGACGTGCATGCCTCCTGTGCAGATTTTGGTCAGATCCTCCTCATCCTGCTCAATCTCGATTCAGAAACCCCCACAGCAGTGTAATTACAATATTTCTGCATATGATAGAATTAACTGTCGAATTTAAACCCTTTCCGGGTCCCAGGACTCCACATCCAAAATATGATCTGGCAATATTTTGAACAAACTATATGCTTTCTTCGCTGCATTCAAGCTGAGAACACGAAATAATATAAAAACACAAAAAAAAAAATGAACAAAATGATGCAGACAATAAACAAAGCAATGCAGACAATGAACAAAAATGAACAAACTGTGAACAAAATAATCAAGAAATTGAATACAATTGAGCAAAAATCATAAACAAAAGCAATGAAGACAAGCAAATATTATACAAACTACAATTTAACCTGTTAACCTAATGTATGTGTAACCTTAACGTAAGTCTTTTCTCTTTGCTTGGCTGAGTGTTTCTTACTGTAGTGTGGATTTGTAGAGTAGCATAGTGGGGCTGTTGACTTTGTACCCGTCTTTCCTCTACTTTTGGTCTGGCGCATTGGCATAGGTTTCAGGGGGGAAGGAGGGGGTTCATCCCCACCAATATCAGTAAAATATTCTTTTGTCCCTCCCAATAAACCACCTTAATTTAGATGATGTGCAGCTTGTTTGTCTCAGAAAATTCTGGTTTTCATAAGTAGAGGCAGTTTTGTCTCATCATTATCTCATCATCATTGTTGGTTAATTTCACTTTCTTGATTATTTTGTTCATTTATGTTTATTTTGAAGTAACAAAATAAGTTAAAATTGACTGCTTTACTCTTTTTAAGTTAATTTTGCCGCTTGCTTCCTTTTATTCACTTCAACTTGCTCATTTGGTTGTTTATTTTCTTCAATTTTGTTCATTGTTCTTGGTTATTTTGTAGATTTTTTTTTACTAATTTTGTTGCTTATTTTTGCATATTTTGTTTTTGTTTTATTGTTTTCTTGATCACTTTATTTCTTTTGGTTCACTTTCTTCATTATTTTGTCCAATTTGTCTCATTTTCTTGATTATTTTGTTCCCCTCCTCATTTTCTGGTTACTTGGTTCATTTTTGCACATTTTCGTGATTAGTCTCTTAATTTTGTTAATTTTCTTGAATATTCAGTTTATTTTTTATTCATTTTATTAATTATTTTGTTCATTTTTATTTATTGTGCTGATTATTTTGTACATTTTTACCCATTTATTCTAATTAAGAAAGGTGGTACATACTGCAAACAGAGATACACAGCCTGATAAAAGTGTTTCCCCTTTATAACTTTTGGCAGGGAAGACAAATCTTCAAAGTCACATAGGTTATTGGATATACTCTGAAGTATAACTCCCACTCCTCATCTGTGCCTTTTTCTTGGGGGTTTGAGGGCAAATTCTGTCAAGGATACCTACCTTGGCACCACGCTACACTGGATTGTGCATTGGTTGTAAACACGGAAACACAAGAGTAGCATTTTCAGATTTATTCACTCGCGTCTTCGGACTCCCAAAACGCCAGCTCCATGTGGACGAAACGTTCATATGATAAAGAACTTTTGTGGATATTCCTAAACTCATTTCCATCTTAACAGTCTCTAAAATATAAAACATGTTGGGTTGTTTAACAAGTATTTGTTTACCACAGAATTCTGCAGTCGAGTGTATCTCATGTACAGTATAACTATGAACATAAAGAATTGAATAAATAGAAGATATGAAGATCTGAATCGGTCCGACTTCATAGCGAGCTGTTACTATAGTGACATGTCAATCAAACCCCAGCACTGCAGTGATTTGTTGGATTATTTGCTGCAATATCTTAATAATGGAACAAAAAGTTAAAGATGGATCATCACATTACTTATTAGAGGATTCAAATAAAATGTTTGAGACCATGATGATCCATGAAAAAAAATTTATTCACTTAGTATTTTCAGATAGAATCACATATATCTCTATGAAAAAAGCTTCTTGGAGCCAGATGATCGGTTCCCCAGTGGCCAAGCGGTGTTATTACAACTTGAAATTACTTCCGCATTGGCCTCATGGAACAATCCTGGTCATTGCCCCTTGCTTCTTTCACAGTTTAGATGTCTTCAGTATTAATGTACATTGTTGAAATTTATAAATATGATGAAGAAATGAAAGGAAAAAAGCTACCTCACTGTGTCTTTTGTTTGCACCTCAAACCCTGACATCATGACGTGTTTCTGCCTCCACATGTATGACAAACATGAGTAGAGATTACAGTACTTCACTAATTGCATTACTTTCACTACATGGTCACAGATACCTCTCATCTTGCACTGATTCCATCTTGAACAACGGTGAACTGTTCATTTAGCTTTTTGGGGTTCCTTTATTTACTTTTATTAATCATTGACTGGTTCTGATATCTAATGTTTGATGAACAGTGCTGAATGCTGAACTTCTAAGAATAGTACATCATAGCACATACAAAGTTATCTGGAGCCAGATGTTGGTGTATTTAATCAACCATGTTGGGTTTTTTGGTATTGTAATATATTTGCTTACTGTGTGTATTTATTTTTCTTATTTTCCTCTCGTTGCTGTATCAAAATGCAACTTTATATTTGAGCCTTTTTTCCCCCTCAAATAAATGTACATTTGAGATTCATTGTTTTGCAGGATACTTTTGACAGTTACATTTGGGATTTAAAAAAAGGACTTCTACTCAGTTCCATTTGATTCCACACTGCAATGAGTTATTCGGTTTAATCCAAATGACAAACAATCAGATTTTGAACTGATTTCTAACCCAAAACACTGGAAAAGAACAAACCAACAACATAAGCAAGAATGAACAAAACTATTAAGTAAATGACAAGTAATATACAGTATATGTGACCAATGAAATTAAAATTAAATGAAATCAAAATTTTTAAAAAATGAACATGATATGCACAAATGAACAAAACATGTACCAAAATGAGCAGAAATTTTTTTTTAAATCAAGTAATTTGGAAAAAGAGGACAATATAATGAACAAAACTGACGCAAAACATGACAAAATAAGCAACAAAATGAGCAAAAAGGAAGAAAATATTTAAGTAAACATAAGTTAACCGAAATGCAATAAATCTTTCCCATATTATGTTTTTTTTCTCTCTCTCTTCAACTGTAAACAGTGTTTAGCATCATGTATTTTTACATTTTCTTGATTCTGGATCAATCATTGTGTTACTGATAATTAATAATTAATTAAATTACATTTTTTTTACCTGTAGATAAATAACCTGTTTTTTGAAAACATCAGACTGAAAATAATAACCTTATGATTTCTGTTTAAATGCAGAGAAAAAAAAAAGCAAAGAAGAAACAAGAAACAGAATCTTTTTTTTCTCGCTATTTTGCTTGTTTAAAACTTTTTTACTGTAGTCTGCAGTTTATAATTATATTTGAAATATCTATAAGAAATACATCTCTGACCTGCAACGATGTCTGCGTTGGAATGTTAGACTGCACTCTCTGATACTGTGTTATCACGGATTTGTTGAACTTTGCATTGTAGGTAAACATTGTAGGATATTGCTTTTTGCACAGTGATTCTTTACTTAACCATGGGAGGAAAAACAGGTCAATGCCAGCTGTGGGCTGAGCTGCTGCTTTAAATGAGTCACAATCACTCATCTGGCAGACACACTTCCAGGATGGATAGGGCAGTGGTTCTGGTTTGTGCGCTGGTCCTGGTGTCGACCTGGACCCTGCAAGGACCTGGTGTAGGGGCGACGGATGACCATGTGAGTACTGTGTTCTCTATCTATACATGATGACTTTAGAATCTCAGAGTGTATAGCAAGTCATTGCAAAAAAGGTCACACAATCCCAATTCCAGAGAAGTTGGGATGGTGTGTAAAAAGTGTGTGTGTCATTACTATGTTAATTTTGTTTGTTTGTTTGTTTTGTGCATTTTTTGGATTATTTTATTAATTTCTCTTCTCTGTGCTTAGAATATTTTTTCAGCCTCTTGATTTTATAAAAGTTTCTTCTGATATTGCTCTCTTTGTTTTAGCATTTTTGTGATATTTCATTCATTTTGTTTTCTTTTTTTTACTTTCTTCTTAATTTCATTTCAGTATCTTGATTATTTCGTTCCCTTTTCCTATTTTGTTAATTTTTTTGCATTTTCGTAATTGTTTGATTCATTTCTCTCTCAGTCTGTTGATTTTTTTTGTTCCTTTCTTCCCATTTAATTCTTTTTTTAAATCATTTTACTGATTACTTCATTCATTTTCCTTATTTTGTTCACTTTGGTTTGTTTTCTGAATATTCACTTATTTTCTTTTTTGCTCAGCCAATCTCATGAAAAGTGGGTGGCCACAACACTTTAATGTGGTGTAATTTTTAATGTGTGAGTTAGAGGCCCTGAGACAAGCAAGAAAAACCAAATCAACACCCTTAGCCTTACTCTTTAATTTTCATACACAAATGGTACAAATATATATGTGTCATGATATGGGACCTTTATGTTGGCCTTTTGTCTCTGTGGCTGTTACAGGATGATTCAACGGCCTTCGTGCCTTCGTCACCTGCCCTCAATAAACGCAGTAAGAGTTTACTTTATGAGGTTTCAGGGGTGATTCTACGATATGTTGGGGTTTAAATTTACACGGCCCCCCTGGATCCATTGTTTATTAGCACCTCCTTCTCAACTTGAGAATGTGTTTCTTGAGCAAAGCTTTCACTATTCATCACATAACACTATTCTGTCACATGATTTACATTTCATTTGACGTGGACAAAGTCATTTAACATTGTTCTAGACCAGGGGTCGACAACCTTTGCAATCGAAAGAGACATTTATGGACAAAAATGAAATCAAATAAATGTCTACAGCTGCAAAAAATATTCAATCCCTTTACTTATCACAGGACATATGATACACATTGTACCTGGCAACATGGTGACATTAATTTGCTTATTATTTGATTTTTTTTTGTTTATTTTTGCTCATTTTTGTTCATCTTTTTGTTCATTTTTAAAATCATTTTATTCATTTTTGTGAATTTTGGTTCATTTATCTGATTATTGTTGTTCATTTTTTAATTTATAGACATTTACATGACTGTTTCATTCTTTTTTTAAACTGTTTTGTTGTTAAATGTATTCATTTTGTTGCATTGATTGCATTTTTATTCAAATTATTTATTATTTTTGTGAATTTTGAAGCATTTTGCTTGTTATTTTGCTCGGGTTTGTGTTACTCTTGTAAGAGTGATGATTTTTTTAATCAAAATTTTATTTTTGTTTATTTTCTTAGTTTATGTTCATTTTTGATAATTTAATTTATTATATTGTTTAATCTTGTTTATTTTGTAAATGAACGATGTAATTTTGTCCTGATTTTTGTTCATTACATAGTTCATTTTTTTTCTTTTTGCTGATTTAGTGCCTATTTTTGATTTCTTATAATATCTTACTTCCATTGTTGGACAGAACTACAGGAGCCACTGAGGAGGGACTAAGGAGCCAAATGTGGTCCTGGAGCCGCAGGTTGCAGACCCATTGTTCTATACAAATACTGAAGTCTGCGTTATGACTGCTTAAAAATGTATATTTAGAGTGTAATGAAAATATACAGTTTTCAGTATACCCTATAGGAAACGACTCCACTCTCTTGTAACTGTCACTGCTGTTTTTAAAATTTTCATCCCTCTGGGACCCCCACGGGCCTGGGGCCCCAAGCAGTTTCCTGGTTTGACATGCAGCACCTCAAACCCAATTGCCCCCAGATCTGGGGGCAAGGTGTAATTGTACCGATATTTACAGCTCCTGCCGTGTTAAACCACACATCATGTACACCTCCGTATTCGTCAGAATCTCAGCTAAAAATGTATCTAAGCCAATTTCAGATCAACAAACCACACCCCACACAACAAGCCATTATGTACACACACTATTCTTATACCGTGCTTCATAAAACCAAATGTATATGTATATTTGATGTAAATGTGTGGATTTTTTCAGACAGAATACAGATTTATGTATTTAAATCTCATTTACTGCCACTGAGTATAATTTATTTTCAGATTTTAGATCAACAGTAATCACTTCTAGGGCCCCACTTCCATCTGACACCAAGATTAGACATGCAGGTCTTGTAGAAGCTGAGAAACACATGATTTACTGTAGGTATGTCATGATTTATTGTAGGTATGTCATTTTCACAGAAATGGGCTCTGGGCTTAAAAGGTTAAATGTTACTATGTTCCATTGACATCTGCAGTCATGCTCATGTTCATTTCTGTGTCTGTTTGTAGGGATTTGTAATAATCCGCCAAAAACAGGTCCATGTAAAGCTTATATGAGACGTTACTTCTACAACTCCACTTCTATGAGCTGCGATGTTTTTATCTACGGCGGGTGTGGAGGCAATCTGAACAATTTCAGAAGCAAAGCTCAGTGTATGCAGACATGTCAGCATGAAGGTGAGACAAGACATACATTTCATCACCAGACTCACCTTAACAATGATTGTTTTTGTTTTATCTTTGTGGCTGTTTTAGTCTTTTCTTCTCCCAGTTTGCACTATAAAAATGAGAAATACATGTCTAAATGAAAAATTCATAAACTCTAGTGTGTAAATTTCAGTGTTATGGTAATTCATGATGTAGGTCTATAATAATGCCTTTACTGTATGTTTTTGTACATTCATGGAAGTATGTTAGTGGGTTATTATATTTTAATAAAATTAAATGTTTTCATTTTTGTTTATTGTAGAAACTTTATTTTGTTGCTTCTCTTGTTCATTTTCTTCATTAGTTTGTTAATTTCTGTTGATGCATTGTTGCTATTTTGTTCAGATTTGTTTATTTTTTTCATTCATATCATTCATTTTAGTTCTTTTTTCTCAAAAATTGTGTTCATTTTTTGCAGCTATTAGTTCATTTTCTTTGCTTATTTTTTGACCAGTTCTGTTGATTTTCTTGGGGACAAATGTTCTTGTATTTGTTCCACTTTATCCATTTGTGACAATTTTTTTGCAATTTTGTTCATTTTTGGATTTTAGTACATGTATTCCTTTTTGTTCTTGATTATAAAAAAATCTGTTATTTTTTAAATAAATTTAAGTTTATTTTCTTTGTTACTGTACATTGCTGTATGTTGCTGCATCTCTTGATTATTATTTCTCATTCTTTTGCTTTAATGAAGCACAGAAAATTAAATGTTTGACAGTGTTTGATTTCCATAAGAATCCTCCACCTTGACTAAATGCATTGACCTACTTTTCTGTAGATGTTTGTGCTCAGCCTCCACTAACAGGTCCATGTAAAGCGTCCATGAAGCGTTACTTCTACAACTCCACCTCCATGAATTGTGAGAACTTCATTTATGGAGGGTGCAAAGGAAACCACAACAACTTTGGCAGCGAATCAGAGTGTATGAGAAGCTGTCACACTGACATTGAAGGTGAATGCCAAACACTAACTCTTTATTTTCTTCCAGTAATTCCACTGGCACGGCTTAAACTACAATATGGGATACAATGTATTTAGATTTAGAGCATAATAGAGCTGTAGTGTATCGCTTTAAAGGAGTGTGAAGGAGAATTGCCTGACTTGGAAAGGGGTATTTTCTGGTCAAAATATTTCACTAAAAGGATTATATGAATATAGTGTTCATAAATTATGTATCACTAATTCTAGAAAAAGACAAACAAACATGGTATTTGATGACTATGCTATAACCTTATGTCTGTCTGGTCTTGCAAAGGTAACTTTTATACTGATATGCTAGATCAGGGGTGTCCAATCATTGCCACAAAGGGCCGAGACACTGCACATTTTCTATCCAACCAGTCTCTTCAGCAGGTGAT
>JAQQAE010020052.1:0-10785 GCA_029823295.1 Pseudamia nigra | reverse complement strand
GTGTTGGAATCGAACCCAGGACCTTCTAGCTGTGAGGCACGAGTGCTACCCACTGCACCACCGTGTCGCCCCCGATACTTGCGATAAATGTCAAATCATTATATTATTCAAGTTTAAAGGCTAATTTTGGTCTGGAGTAAAATGGACAAAACCTGGAGTAAAATGGACTGTTTATGGTTTGAGTAGCTTGTAAAAGCTAAAAAAAAAAAGATGCGAAACATTCAACATGTGAAAACAACATGAAAGAAGCACAAAGATGAAACCTGAGTGAAATTATGCAAACAGACATAGAAGAGAGAAAACCCCCCAAAAAAAACAAAATGGTGTAAAAGATACAAAAAGATTTATGTTTTGTCTCCGATTTTGGCTTTTCATCATAAAAGCCTGCAAATATGAGTCATCATTAAAATCATGATGATTTAGTTTCATTTAAATATACATGACTAGAACAACTAAATAAATAAAAATCTGACAATGTAAACAAATAAACCACAAAAAAGAAAGAAAAAATGTTTTTCCACAATAAAACATCCTTAAATATCACAAAAACATATCCATTATCCATATTCTTGCCTGGCTTTCATTTAGACTGTGTTAAGGAATGAACAGAATGTGATAATGACACAAATGATGCGCACAAAGTCACATATACTGAAATATGAATACCACCTACACATGAATCAGGCACTGATTATGTCTATAGCGGAAGCAGAGACAAAGAGACAGAACGCTTTAAACTTGAAAAATATTGGTATTTCAACCATGGTTTTTTTGTCATCAGTACTTATGACAAATATGAGGAAGGAATTTTCACAAAATCCAACCGAGTCCTGCTCCTTTGTAGCCTTTAAAGATGTTTTGTGGCTGGGAAAGATAAGGGAAAGATAAATGTGAAGGGGAAATGAAATGAGAAATTAGAGCAGATAATAAGATAAGTGGAGACATAAACAATAGGGAACTGGTGGAAGCAGTAGCCTGGTAGAAATAAACCGTCTGCGATAGCCTGGAGCAGGGAATCTGGAGACAGAGTAAATCATTAGGGGTGATGGATCATTGAGCCCTAGAGTTAAACATAGATCCAGACTGAAATGGCATGGGTGAGAGGAGAAAGGAAGTCTGTCTATGGTGGATGCTGGTAGCACCGCATTGTTATTAGCAAAGCCCCTCCACCCACCACCCCCCTTTACTCCTGTCGCAGCAGCGAAAAACGTTAACTCTTGCATGTCTGGTGGAAAGCCTTTATGAGAGGGACAAAGAGGGACAATAGTGGGATCCTCTGTGCGAGTGCGTGGAAGTTTGCACATGTCTGCACGAAAACTCTGAGGACGAAATAAAGCAAATTGACAAGTATAAATAAAAGATACACAATTTATCAACAACATGAACAAACAAATGATTGAAATTATCACCAAAATGAGCAATGGATTCCCTAAAGGATCAGAAAATGAGCAGTAGAGCAGAAGGATCGCAAAATAACAAACAGAAAATCAACAATGTGAACCAAAACTGAGTGAAATCATCACCAGAATGAACAAAAGATTAAGAAAGTGAACAGAAAATAACAAAATAGTTAAAAACGAGGAAGACAAAGTATGATTTTGCATCGTATGGTTGACAGTAGGAGCAAAAGGTAGCAAAAAAACTCAAAATGACTCAAAATGAGCAGAACTGCCAACAAAATGAATGCCATTGCTGAAAATTGACAAAATAATTAATAAAGTGAAGAAAAATTAAACAAAAGATTAACAAATTGAACAAAAATGAGCAGATTTTCTACCAAAATGAACAAAATGGCCTAACAACTGGCAAAATAATCAACAACGTGAAGGAAAAATAGCAAAATATTCAACAAAAGATAAACAAAATCTACAAAATGACCAAGTAATTGACAGAATGATCGACAAAGTCAAGGAAAAATGGCAAAATATTCAACAAAAGATTAACAATATAAACAAAAATGAGCAAGATTGGCAAAGAAAATGAACAAAATGACCCAACAGTTGACAGAATGATAAACAATGGCAAGAAAACAATGGCAAGACAATGTAGAAAATATCACTAAAGTGAATACAAATAGAAAAATAATTGACAGAATGAATTTAGATCACCTAACTATTTGTAGTGTTTGGAACAGTAGCATAACAAAATAAGAACAATCAAAGACAACAAAAATTATCATTAAAGAAAACAACTAAATTAACAACAAACACAACTAGAAAGATGGACATTGCTGGATCTTTAAATTGCATTTTTTAACATTACATTATTGGGGATTGGAAAATCAAAAAAGTCATAAAAAAAAAAAGGATTGCAAAATAATGAGCAAAAAAATCAACAACATGAACAAAAGATTAACACAGTGAACAGAACATTAACAAAATAATAAAAAAGGAACAGTAGATATGATTTTGCATTAAATGGTTGACAATAGGAGCCAGGGGTCGCAAAATTAAGCATTAAATAAGATAACATGAACCAAAATGAGCTGAAGTGCTAGCAAAATGAACAAAATGACCAAACAATTGACTGAATGATCCATAAAGTGAAGAAAAAAATGGCAAAACATTCCACGACACATTAGTAAAATGAGTAAAATTAGCAAAATAATGAACAAAATAAACATTTGGATCCCTGTAAATCTTCTTAACATAAACGTGTCTTTTGCTATTATATAATTATAACACATAATATGAGAAGTGAGGAGAGGAGGGGACTGCCCTGCAGATGCAACACAAATCCAGACAAGAAAAACAGTGCAATCGTCTATGGTACGACAGGGAAGATGCCAGATGCTTACATGAAAACACAGACATGAAGCTGGTGAGGTACAGTCCAGACAAAGAGAACCTGAAGCTGAGTCATTTTTTTCTTTATTTTAGGAAAATACGATCAGAGAAACTAGTGATGCTGCAGGAACTGAACCGGGGGGGTGCATATGTGGGGGATTCTAGTTAGTATTGTAATCTTGAAGGGTGCAAGCATGTATAATGTGCAAGTGATAAATCTCAAGGGTATGCGGGGAGGGAGATGGGGCAAGAAATCAGCCAAAGGTGAGAATAAAGTAAGATGGGGGGTTTTGGCCTGTATGGAAATGGTTTGAACCAAAGACAGATCGTTTTCATACAATGGATAAAAGAAGGTGAGTGTGTTCGGGATGGGACTGCGGACTCCTTTGGGAAATTTACAGTAGGAGAGGAAGAGGAACACATTCCTGTAACGCTGCTCTGGGAGAGAACGTACTGTATGGTTCTATTTTTGTGGCTCAAAAAAAAGTATTTAGATGTTGAGAGCAGCGATGTGTCATAAAAAATGCATGATGCAGGCTTACTCAGTGTTTCTGTGGCCTTTTCCGCCGAGTTAACTCACAGCTTGTCTTTGTAATAACATTCATGCTCACAAAGGAGCACTGTTTCACTTAAAACGCAATAAAAATTTGCTGACTAATACACTTCAAATGTTTTTGGGCGGCACAATTTAGTGAAAGAGTCATGTTCTGTTTAATGTCAGTGTTGCAATTTCAGTCTGAGCTGACAGTTACGAAGGAAAGTGTACAGATTTTTTTTTCTGTATAAACCTCAGTTAGAAAAATAATCCCAGACAAAAAAGAACTCACACAGCTCCCCTGTGTTCAGTGTTAAATCCAAATTGTCAACAGAAAGAGGACTTGTTTCTTTTTTTCTACAATTAGATCAAAAACAAAAATAAATAAAAACAAAATCTAACTAATTTAACAAAAAAGCAACAAAAGTTTAAAAAAAGACTAAAATCACCACCAACATAAATGAAAGATTAACTAAATTAATAAAAAATGAACACAAAAGTTAGCAACACAATCAAGAAAAGACAAACAAAATGAACACAAATGAGCAAAACTGTGAACAAAATACACAAGAAGATGCTAAATCATCAACAAAATGTTAAGAAAATGGACAAAATGAGCAAATAATCAACAAAAATCAACAAAACAAAGGTTTGAATGAAAAAGAGCAGAATTGTCAACAAACTGACAATTCATTATCATAAAAAATAATCAACACTGGCAAAATAATCAACGAAATGAACAAAAATGAGCAGTTGATGTTGACTTCCAGTGGGTCACGGTATGTGCGAGTGGGCTGTGAGTGGGGGCGTGTCTCCGTGTTCAGTCACTGCAGGGGAGGGGCCACAACCGGCTCATTGCCACCTTCCAGACAAAGGCGGCGTGGATGTGAGAGCGGAGCGTGTTTGCCCGCGTGCTCACACTTCATTCACACTGAATCCTCACATGCAGTCACATGTAGCACCCAGGGGCCCAAAACACGCTTTAATTATCAGGGATCAAAACACAGCTCAGTGAAATAAACAGCCTCCTCTGCTTCCGACCCTCTTTGATTCACAGCGACATGCTTTTTTCTTCAGTTTCCCTATTATATGACATCAACAAGGATTAGATTAAACCACAACTAATAATCTGTCTTTTTTTTTAAATAAAAGGCTGCAGTTTAAAGCTAAATGTTAGGAGAAGTTTGTTCACTCGGTTGATATTTTGTCCCCTATCTTGCTAATTTTGTTCACTATCTGTATATTTTGTGGATAAATCTGCTCATTATGGTCACTTTGGGGTTTTTTTGGATGGTTAGTTCTTTTTCTAGGAGAATTTTGAGTGATTTATTTATTTTTGCTCATGTTGCTGACTAGTTTTTAACATTTCTGTTCATATTGTGGAGCATTCAGCTCATTTCGATCATTTTGTATGTTTTTAATAGTTGGTACTTTGTATTGTTGATTTTCTTCATTTTACTCTTGGTGATTATGTGTAGTTGGAAGTTTCGTGGATTACCTTGCTAATTTCTTTCATGTTCTTGATATTTTGTTAAATATTCTGGTAATTTCTGTTAGTTTTGTTCATTACTCTGCACATTTGTGTGCTGCTGTTTGTTTTTTGCTGAACTATAAATCATTTTTGGAATCATTTAAATTTTTTGTTATTTTTTTGTTATGGTGACAATTTTGGTATTTTTTAGTCAACTTTGGTTGATTCTCTTCATTTTATTGTTCAGTTTTGTTCATTCATTGTTCAGTTTGTTCACTTCCTTAGTATTTTGATCATTATGTTGATGAGCTTGTACATACAGCCATACTTTTGTTGATGGTCATCTCCTTATTCACTCCGTTTTTCTTTAGTTCCCTTTTCTCTTCATTCCTTTCCTTTCCTTCATTCCCTTCCTTTTCTCTTGCGTCCTTTCCTTTTTTTCTTTTCATTTCCTTTCTCCTCTCCTCTCCTTTCCTCTGCTCTGCTCTACTCTGATCTCCTTTGTCCTATTTCTCCTCTCCTTTGTCCTGATAACCTTGAAGCCACACTCCAGGGCTTTGTGACTGTAACTGTCTTACCTGCAGAATCACTCACATGTACATAAGCACAAGCGGCCGAACACAACCTATTCCCCACTGTGAGTGATTTTCCTGCAGAATTGATCGCTGCCCAGACATTGCAGAGGTCAGAAATAATGAATCAATCACACATGCATCAGCATCTAGAACAGCAGCCGCAGCAGACAGCATGCAGTTCTGAGCCAAGGCCAAAGGCTGTGCTCTGATGCAGCGTCAAGCCCTGCATGAACACGACTCCAAGGCATGTGCAAGATTTAGTCGCATGACAGAACGATCCGTAGATGTGGTAAGTCTATATCGACTGCAGACAAACACAAAAAACACACACTTCCCACACATACTTTGTTTGCACCATCTGAGGGGAGAATATCAACTTTATCAGGGGCGCATGTCCACCTCAATGACGTCGAAAGGTGTTTTTCTGACCCCAATAAAACTGCTGAAATTCATAGCTTGGTGTTTTTAATTCATAGTTTTTAAATATACATGTGATGATAATTCACAGTAGGGTTTCATGTAAATTATCATTTTAAGTTAATTTTTGTTCATTTTCTGTTCATTTTCCTGATTAGTTTGCTTCATTTTTGGGATTATTTTGTTTATTGCTGTTAATGTATTGGATTGTATGTTGTTTTTTTCTTTTTATTGTCAGGTGTGTGGATATTTTGGTTAGTTTCGTCATTATTTTGTGCCTTTTTGTTACTTGCAATTCAGTCATGGAATATTTTTTAAATTTCTTAATTTTTAAGTTATTTTTGACAGCTTGTTGATTATTGTGTGTCTTTTTGGTTCATTGCTGTTCTTTCATGGAATAGTTTGATCCCTTTTGGTTTATTTTTAAGGTAATTTGTATATTTTTGTTCATTTCTTGAATGTTTTTTTTTGTTTTCTTGTTCATTGTGTGGATGTTTGTCAGATTATATGAATATAGATATATTTGGTTTATTTTCTTCATTATTTTTCTCATTTCTGGAATTATTTAGTTTACTTTTGTTCATTTCAATTCAGTTCAATTTTATTTGTATAGCACCAATCATAATCGACAATTACCTCTAGGCACTTCAGAATTCGAGGCCAAGGCCTCATGACTATACAGAGAGTAAACCCAACAGAACCACTGAGAGCAAGCCAAGGGCGACAGGGGGGAGCAAAAACATCCTTTAACGGAAGAGAAAAACCTCCAGCAGAACCAGCGACTCAGGGTAGACGACCATCTGCCTCGACCGGTTGGCGCTAGTGGACAGAACAGAGACATTGGATATTTTCTTCATTGTTCATTTAGATGTGTCCTTTATTTGCTGTATTTTCTGCTCATTTTCTTAAGTATTTTATTCATTTTTTATTGTTTTGTTTATTTTTGGAGATTTATTTGTATTGTTTGTCAATGTTTGTTCATTTTGTGGATATATTAATCAGTCCATTGATTATTTTTTGGGTTTTATTTGTCAATTGCTGTTCTTTTATGGATGTTTTTCCATTTTCTGTTCAGTGTCTTGAGTATTTTATTCATTTTGGGATTTATTTATTGACTGTTGTATTTCTATGCAATATTTTCTTAATTTGTGCACATTTTGGTGCTTTATTTGTTCAAAGCGTGGCTATGTTGTTTATTCTTTTCATTATTCTGTTCATTTATTGGTTATTTTTTGTGTTTACTTTGCACCTGTTCTGGACTTTGTGCTTATTTTGGCCATTTTGATTGAATGGAATAAGAAATATTTATGCTGTTCATTTGAGTTTAATCACTTCTGTTCATATTGTGGAATATTTTGGGTTTTTTTGCATGCACATTTTCATCGTATTTTGTTCATTGCATTGAGTATGTTGCTTGTACGTTGTGTCCATAAAAACTTCCATAAAAAAGCACCAACAGATCCATCAACATTTAACCTGAGACAAAGCTGCTCAATTAAACCACCCACCACCACCAGTGTTCAGTTGAAACCCCTGCCCTGCTGTGTATTTCCTGAGGTAAAACCAAATGCTAAACAACAGTGCAGGTCGGCCAATAAATTAAAAAAACGTCAGTCAGGAAATCACGCTTCCCACAACCTCAAGGACGACCTGCTCATCAGGCGCCAATCAATCACATAGAGACAGCTGAGTATGAACAACATGGCCTCCATCTTCACATCTTTATTTGATCCATCCCTTCCTGTCTTTTCTCCTCCATCAGCCCTTTGAGGAGCCTAAAGGTGAGACTGAGGACATGTGAAGTGTTGCATGAGTGAAGCACATGTTCCTTTGTGTGGACCGGAACACCTGCATGCTCATAGTCACAAGAGGAGACTGAAATGTGTGAGAAGCATAAATAAATAAAAGGAAATAAAGAGGCACAGTCAATTAGGATGGAATGACTTAGCATAAAAGAGATAAAAAGTGCAAAATTATAATTTGTAGGTTTAATATCAGCAAGTCATTATTCAACCTTCATACACTGTAGTTTGTGTTGGTGTATCAATATGCGCCTTTACTGAACAAGTATGAGCATGACGAGCAGAAATGAAAAAAAAAAAAATTCCACAAAACCAACAAAAGAATCTACACAAAGAACAAAAATGAACAAAGAAATGCATAAAAATAATCTAGCCACAAAATACACAGACATGAAGCAAAAATGAACAAAATAATCAAGAATATGTACAAAAAATGATCCACAGAACGAACAGAAATGAAGCAAAAATGAACAAAATACTGTAGTCAAGAAAAGTTGCAAAAATCAAAAAATGATGTACAAAACGAACATAAATGAAACAAAATGAACAAAATGGTCAAGAAAATTGACAAAAAAATTAACAGTGATCCACAAAACGAACAAAAATGAAGCAACAATAGTCAAGAAAATGAACAAAAATGAACAAAATCTGCAAGATGACAAAAACTGCATGAAAAAGAACAGAAACTAACAAAATAATGAAGAAAAATTTGCAAACAGCCAAGAAAATGAACAAAATAAGCAAACAATGAATAAAAATGACTAAAATAGTCATTATTTATCCACAGAAGTATTGTAAGCTCCATGTTCATTTTGAGATCTGCACATATGCTCTTCATACCTCTTCACAATCCTTGTTACCTGGCTAAAGTATGAGTCAACTTAACTCTAGAATAGCCATCAAATCAAATTTCCCTACAGCTGTGCTCTGACTTTTCTTAAATTTGTGTTAATTTACCCTCTGTATAATTAAATATAGTCAATATTAATCTAATTCGTTCAAAAAAATAAAGAATATGGACATTTATACTTTTAAAAGCCAGCAGGTCAAATCGACCCCTATTGAAATGCATTGATATCTGCTCCTTTCCTTGTCAGGTCAGCTTGCAGTGGAAAAGAGACAAGGCTTTATGATCCAAACACATATTTTTCTGGACTGAAATGCCACTGGGGTAAAGTTGACCCAGCTGGCTGTGTTCGGAAATGCTCAAATCCTTGTAGTACTCATGTTCAACAGTTTTATGACCAAATTATTCAGCATGAAACTTAGAATAGGAATTGCCACTGTTCTGATACAATCCAAAAATAAAGTTTTATGCCATTCAGACGGCCCTCTGGGTCACCTTACACTACAGTGGATCATGGGACGACTCAATTGCAAAGCCTATATAATCTATGTCTGATCATTAGCATCACCCACAGAGGCTTGACCTGCTCCATCCATCACACCAACCTGCATCTCCTTGTCTGACCTCACTTTCCAGCCTTGTTTCACTCCCCCGGCCTACTGCTCCACTTCAAATCCCGGCCAAGTTCCACAAAACAGACTCGCATTTGTGCGTCAAACAAACAGAAACTGTCCCAGTGGTCCCTCGTGGCCTGCAACAACACCACAACGAAGCCAGGCTGAAAACGCAGCGCCAACCCAGTCAAGGATTCTACAAACCAAATCTGTGCAAGACTTTCAAGTAACGGAGGCTTTGGATTGATTAAGGCTGCATAAATCACATAAAGGCGGGTTGAAAACTGTGCGTCGTACCTTTATTTCGCTCTGGCGCTGATTCACCGGAGAATGTCGGTCAAATGCAGGAGTTGAAAAACGAAACACAAGCAACGTGTCTCTTCACTCCGACTCCTTTTCTCTGACTGGCAGAAACAGTGCAGAGAGGGAGAAAGAGAGGAGTGAGAGAGATGCTGCGGGTAAAGAGAGGGAGGAGGAGTGGTCCTGATGCTGCAGCCGACACCTGGCAGAGCATCCTTCACAGCTCAGGCGGACAGCAGTCCTCTCCTTCTCAACACATTGGCGCTCTCTGCTGTATGAACAAGGTAGGTCTAAGATATCCGCACTATACAGGCGCATGAAAATACAATATAATGAAAAAATGAACCTTTCATATATATACAGCACTGACATTTTGATGATTCCAGCTCGCAGCTTATGACAAGTCTAATGGTGCAGTCTAAGCCTCAAAGTACAAACTTAGGAAACTTTGTGCTACGCTTTTGCTGCTCAACGACTCGACCTTTTGGGTTATGTCTGCTCTGCTCCTTTTGTTCTTTTCCTATTCGCTGACATTTTTACAGGTTACTTTGTTTTTATTACAGGTGCACTTCTGTTCCCAGCACCAAATCTTTGCAGACACGGCTCCTATTCCTGGTGCCCTTTGTTATCTCATACCCCACTGCTTGGTTAATATCAACACTAATCGGGTAACTATTTATTGTCTATGCCTTAGTCTTTAGTCTGCAGGCTACATTGCACTGTCTCTGTATTGACCTTTATTTTATCCAAACTTCACAACACAATATAAAGTATGAGAACATTTCATAAGACAAATCCATTTGTACTGAACTGTCGAACTTCTGAAATGGATGTGCATTCATGCAATACTTTGGTGAGGGCTACTTTTGCATGGATGTTTGCAACGTGGTGTCATGGCATGGATCGGGGACATAGAACCCATTATCATTGACTATGAACACACTGGACTTGGATTCTTGGATTCTGGATGCTGGCCCTCACCAACCTTCCTCCACACTCTGTGCTGAGCACCGATTCAGCGGCCATTTCCCCCCCAGTCGAGGTTAGTCTCCTGATATTGTCTGTATGTCAGCAGTGATGGGATGCATATCATTTGCTTCATGGACATCTGAGGTCTCCTGATGCATTGAACTGACTTTGTTCTCAAGGCAGTGCTTTTTTTTTTAACTATTATTGACTCTTTTAATTTGGTTCAGTCCGTGTCTGGTCCCACACATGAGCAGGGACACACGTTAGACCTTGTGATGTCATATGGTTTGGCTGTGGTTAACGTGGAGACCTGTGACGCTGTGTTTTCCGATCATTTGCCTGTGATATTTAATGTTGGATTGTCCTTTACTACAGTTAAACCTTGCACACACACAGAACTCGCGCTGTCAGACGTGAGTGTCGCAGAGCTGAGCGCAGGTGGAAGAAGGACAGGCTGCAGGTGTCACTT